>JAYMTK010002264.1:0-14242 GCA_036897405.1 Pelargonium myrrhifolium | reverse complement strand
TAGCTATGGCCTTTGTCACTCCGATGTTGGTTATTTTACTTGTAGTTTATTTATCGAAGGAGGAAAACCTCTTGTTTTTGGTTATTTTGCGGCGGTTAGGAACAAGTTGCTCGAATTAGGGGAGTTGGTTCGGGCCACCCACCAACTTGTTAACAAACCTGTCACCATACGGTTAAATCTACCCGGAGATCTGGGCCAGCTCCGTATCCGTTATACCAGGATACTCTTTTCTATGTCTTCCATTATTGAGATCTTTGTTATCTCTGACTTTGACGCAGAGGATGAAATTTTTGTCAACGGAATTATTGCGGTTATACAAATCGTGAAAGACCATAAAGAAAGAGGTATGTCTATGTCGAGGCGATTGACAGTGTTGCCGACGAAATCGGATGATGTGAAGGTGCGATTGGGAGATGCGATTCTAGTTCCTCGATCGGTTGTTGTGGTGCCTATGCAGACCTTCGCGTCTGAGCTGTCTGGAATGATAGTTCGTTGACATTTAAAGTTCATTTGGAGTTGCAGTGATGTGTGGTTGCGAAGGATTATATATGTGGTGAATGTACAACACTTGTGGTTGAAGATGATGGAAATCCTAGATATTGTTACATCAATGCCACTTCTGATCAGGATAAAGATAAAGATGATGGGCTCAGGATCAAAATATATGTGGCTCCGTTTCATAGTTGGAACTCTTTTCTAGATGATGAATTGTTGATTCATTAATGAAACAAGTAAGAGTTAAGAGTAGTACGTAGTATATTATATTGTTCATTACATTTATCATTCTCTTTCTTGCTTATAGCGGAGCTTTGTTAATGTGAATTCTTAGGGAATTAACTAATTCAATTTCGATATAACTTTATCAAGTTTGTGTGATTTGCATCTATACTTTTGGACCTCTTGAACTGAACCAAATTTTGTGTTTTTGCACTTATGGCTTTTTTTTATAAAAAAAAAAAACATCCATCAATTTGACGTTTTTGTCTTTTTAGGTCTTGACAACTTTCTACTCCCGATTTTGACCACCATGTAGGACGACTCGTCCAAGGTGGCACTGCCACGTCGGCCAATACACTTCATTTTTCATTTTATTTTATTTTTAAATAATAATAATAATAATAATAATAATAAAATTACAAGAGAGAGAAGAGGGTTACCTCCACGAAACAGAGAAAGAAGAGGGTTGTGCTTGGGCGGCCTCAACCTTCGACGACGGCGACGTGTCTCCGACAAAGGCAACGAACGACGAAGATAGGGGGCGAAGGCTGCAGCTGGGATCGGCGATAGAGACGAATGTAAGGGGTACGAACGGAGTGGAGTAAGCCGACAATTTCTCCGACGGTGGCGGTTGTGCAGATCCGGCATGGATGGAGCTTCACCGGAGTTCCTGAAATAGAAGGCCTCTCTCTCACTACTCTCTCTTTCTCTCTGAAACAACAAGCCTCTCTCTCTACTATCTGTGTTGCAAAAAAAGGGAAAAGTACATTTTTGATCTGAGCCATTGTCATTACTTTCTCATTTTATCTCTCAAAAATCCATTCACAAAGCTAAAAAACCCATAGAAAGGGTTATGATTTATGAGAAAACAAAAATGGGATCTTTTTTGAACATTTTCTTTTGAGATTGATTTTTTAAGTTGAGTTTGCTCATGAAGGTTTATGGTGATTTTTTAGGCTTGGATGTGTTGAAAAATGGAGGATTAAGATTGATTTTTTAGGCTTGGAATTGTAAAGGTGGGTTTGTTGATCAGCTAATGCTTGTATTAATTGGTTTCTAATCCAAATCGATAGCTGATATATGCACTGATACTTCATTTGTATTTATTGTTAAATATTTAGGTAAACTAATAAATTAAATACTCATACAAGAGAGCTTATGTTTAGAGAGGATTTATGGAGATTTTGTTAGAGTTATTTGGGTCATGTTACAGAAAAAAGAGTTGAAGAAGAAGCCATTGAGATGGATGATGGCTTGAATGAAAGGTTAAAGATGACGTTTTAAGTGAAAATAATTAAAATCATAAAGGGTGTAATTGTAATTTCACACATTTTAAGGGGTTAAGTGGACTTGATGACGTGGCAGTGTGGGTGACGTGGCGATGCCACAATAGCAGCTCTATCCTACATGGCGATCAAAATCAGCTATAGCAGGTTGCTTGGACCAAATGCAAAAAAGTTACAAGTTCATGGTTGTTTTTTTTTTTTAAAAAAAGGACTAAGGACTAAACGAAAAATTCGATCAAGTTCTGAGAGTTTAGAAGTATTTAACCCAAACTGAAATATTTCAAACTATGCTTTGAGGAGAAAAGAAATAGGAAAAATGACGGATAGTTCCTATAAACTAGTCACATCAAATGGATATGTACTTAAAACTATTTTTCAAAACAGATAACCCCTTCTACTTTACTAAAATTATTTTCTTAGTTAATTTGAATAGAAAATGCCACTTAAAACAACACGTGCCTTCACATGATGTATAATTTTTTAAAATCCCTAAAAGACCCTTCCCGTTAAGCAAGACCATTCTTTTGCATTAACTCCATTTTGTTGTTGTAACCTTCAAATCTTTGAAGTTTCGAGCAACACATGCAGTTTCAGTCAAACAAAAAATAAGTTAAGGTGATTTTACTATTCTTTATGTCTCAAAAAATCAAAGGTTGGTACATTGTCATTTCAGTTTTCTTATTCAAAGTCAAGTTAGGTTGATCTGGTCTAATTTTTCAGTTGGACCATCGGGTTATTCAGTGATAACAGTGCTTCAAGTAATGTCAGTGACCTATAGTTTGCGCAGGTAACACACCATTAAGCGGGACCCCAGATGTGTGTCCAGGGGACCACTTCCGATGTGAGAATAAGGTCTCCACACAAACAGAATTGAATCATCAAGAAATGAAGATTGTCGATCTTCGTAGTTCGTTCAGAAAATCACAAGGAACGCACGAAGAACACGAAGAGCGTTTAAGAGCGCTTTCTGGTTCTTGCGAGTATAGTTCTTGTAATAAATTGAACGACCTTTTTACCTATGACTTGGGACTCCTTATATAGTACTCAAACTAATCTGACACGTGGAGAGCTTCTGATTGGTTAGTGTCGAGGTGGAACCCACGGGCCTTCTGGTCTTTTTCTGATGCTAGTTCTTGGTTTCATTCTCCAGACATATGGGAGATCGAGCTCCCAAATCGTTTAGTGATGCGGTCCTCTAGTCAACGTCTCGTACTCGACCTTAGCTACTTTTGTTTGCATGTTAAACCTTAGGATATGATTCACGATCGCGTGTGTTATGTTTTCATGTTAGGATTGTTCGTGCGTGCGAGGAATGAATGCAAGCAGAAGGATGTGCAGATGACGCTCGCGCCTTGCCTTGTACTTCGGACTCGCCTCTCGGCCTTTCCCTTCGACTTTGCCTTGACCTCGAGTGGATAGGAGACACTCGCAGAATGGACTTGCACGTGAACGGAGGCATGCGATCAGATGGATGGAAGAGCGCAAAAGATGTTCACGGTAGGTAAGGCTCATATAGACGAGGACTTGCGCATAAGTTCTGCGCACCAGCCTCAGCTTTCCCCTCGGCTAGGTCGGACAGGGCTTGTGTATGAGGTCCGCGCTTAGTTCATGCGTTAACTTCCGTGCATAGGTCTCGCTTTACTTTCAGTTTAAGTCCACATTTTGGATTGGTCGAGATCCGATCAACTCTAACGTGAGTTTATACTGCACCTGGGGTCTGACCCGTTGACTTTGAACGGTTGATCGTGCCATATTTTATTATCAATTTTAGTTCTGAATCAGCTGCCCCCCACTCTGAGCGACATTGATTTGCCCTATGCCAACATGAGTTATTGGATAGTGGAACAATCGTAACACTCATATTATATATTTTCGTCGTCTCAAAATGAGCGTCCCCTTCTATTTTGAGAAATTTTTTAAAAAAAGTCAGTATGGTATGTTTGCTATTGTATTCTCATGATCATATATTCATATATTGAACTTTTTATAATAATATTATTAACAATTCATGCGTAACTAATTTACTAGAAAAAGAAACAAAATACAAGGAAAACATGACACTCATTTTGACCAACATATATAACCATCACATATTTACCACCATAACACACGCGAAATCAAATTCTAGTTGGTTTACATTTCTTTTATTCCAGTTGAAACTATAATATATCCATCCATCAAGAGTGTGTAGAAGTTGGCCCAAAATCAAAGCCCAGACAAGCTTAAAACCAAAACCTGCCTAGAAGGGACGGTTCACAATCAAAAATGAAAACATGCAAGTATGGCGATATATACAGGAGAAGCTGTTCATTTTGTGCTTCAGTTTTCAAGAGCCATATAAACTTTCTGCTTTGGAGTTTGTTATGTGCCCCTCATCCAATCCAGAAGCAATAAATGTTAACATTGTTGCTATATATATTCAATCAACAACTCAGGTAACCACCATTCCGGCCACACTCATCCTGCAAAGTTCCAAAACAACAAAAACTTGAAAGTATATGGATAAGATGACAAATATCCAACTATATTCTCCTAAATTTGTATACATCATTACATAGGTGGACTGGAGGTCGTCCTAGAAAATCAAAAGCTAATCTAACTTACACTTGCAAATGGAACCAGCGAGTGAAGAGGATTGTTCTCGTTATTGTTGTCCTAGACCTAGACTATACTTTTGGCCACTGTGGACTGACTACCTGCACAAACCATATACCGACCATCAGTGAACTTTTAGATTTAACTTATCATGACAAAGAAATCAAAAGTAGAATCAATAACACTTGGATCCCAAGGGGTTTGGGTATTCATCCAGTCATTCATTTGAAAATATGTTGAAAAGTTCAGTTAATTACCTCGAGTGTGCTAAAGACTAATCGCATCCGGCTGGCAACTACTGATGGCTCCTCGGCACGTCCCACAACTGCCATTTGCTCTAGTTGAAGAGTTTTTACTGGAAGCCTGTTGCAAACACCACAGTTATGTTATGTAACACATCACAAAATTGAATTTTTGTAGACAAGGCCACAAAGCATAAAATAATGGAAAATATAGTATGAAGATATACACAAGTTTAGAAACAATAAAAAGGATTAATGTTATTAATTTTCTCAACAAAAAACATATATATAGCAAGATGCTTGTCTTAATTAGGAGAAAACAGCTTTGTTTGAGAAGCAACACTACTATACACAAAAATACAGACATGGTTGATACCAGATACTAGTACAGTTAGGAATACAAGATATCTACTTATGGTCCTCACCATGCCATTCCCTTTATATAATATGCATTTGCTATGAGAGCACAAAAGCCTTTCCATCGAAGAAGTATTTCATCTGAAACTGGAGGTGTAGATGACCACCTAACTACAGTTGGTTGTGGTGTACACAAGATGGTAATGAAAATAATGCTCAACCATAGAATACAGTCATCAACCTGCACCATGAAAGAGAAGAAAGATCATGAATATCTACCAATCAAGCACCAAACCAAGTGTAATCTCAGCCACTAACTGATAACACTATTAGTTGTAAAGATTGTGTATAAAAATACATAGCATTGTGTGAATCTGTTCCATGCAAATCGGATCATGCAATTATAAACCTGGACAAATGCATATGAACCTAACAGTAACAGTATATCTTTCAACACCAATAAAATTACCAACCAAAATGAAAAATGTGTGCTACTAATAACTAGCAGATTTGAATGGACAGTGCTACAAAGATGTCTATCTTCTAATGAACAAACCTAGTTTGAAACTGAGCTAATTGTGTTGCTAAACAGTAAATATTCCAAATGTTCTTGAAATTTGCTCTATAACCTATAAAAAATAAAGAAATAAACAAAGTGAACATCTTTTTAGGGCTCTTATTAGTTATTAGTTTCATAACTTTTGTTCAACAGTAGCATAATTTGTGTATATCTTACCTCCTTTGAGAAAATCTTGGACTTCAAACTAGTGCTTCCACCATAATTTATCATAGCTTCAATTTCAACACCTGAATCTTTCAGATCAGTAAGTTCTTTCCTTAGTCCTTCACCTGTGCAGCCCAATGCATATGCATTCACACCGGCATTGATGAACTCCTGATACATATGAACTAGACATGTTATTATGAAAAAGAAACAGTGTCACATGCACAACAAAAGATCGAGGAAACTATTAAAATATACTTTTAAGTTGTCACCTCCTCCACGGTCAATCACATTCCTGTACCGCCTAAATAAACTGATTGCAATATTGCGTGATGAACGATACTCATCCTCTGGTGACATGGAGTCTTGTAGTCGGCACTATATAATAACATATCAGACAATAAGTGCTTGATCAAAATAATTAAGCATGAAAACATTTCACCTAAGATTTAGCGAAACATCTTACCAACCACCTCTTCGAAGTCGTCCGGTGTAACACATGATGGGTCCTAAGTTGACCATGGCCTTTCCAGGCCCACGAGGGATTGTGGAAGAAGTTGAGACGACTAATCTTGCACGGAGAAACCTCAAGCAGTGTACCGATGTCCAGAAACAAGTGGCACTTACCTATGGTTCCTGGAGCATATACCATTAGCATGGCTTAACCATGATAATTATCACCTTCAAAATGCAAAACATTAGGATGTAAACAATAGCAGATATTCCAATAGGACATAAATAACTCCTATCAACAAAATATCACATAGATATGCAAATTTTCATTTCATCTTCTACAAACCCAATAAAACTAAGAGGTGGTTGAAATTTATGCAGAGCAGGTTTGATTTATAATCTTCTTGTGATGCAGAGACAACAAAAAAAAAAAAAAAATTAAATTCAGAACTTGATGAATGATGAGCTTGATTGAGCTTCTTTAGTAAAATAAGAAACTAATAATGCAGTTAGGAAGACCCGTATGACCATCTGAACTTAGCAATCACATTTTGCAGCAAAAATTGATAGAGCCCCATGTGATTAACTTCATTTTCTATAAATATATAATGAATCCTTAAGTTAAGACTAAAAAGAAGAAGGAATGAAGAGTACACACCTTGTGAGGGTTAGAGGAAGTTCGAAGGTAGAAGAGAGAGGATGATTATTAGATTGAGAATCTAAAGGGGTCTTATTTTAGGCCACGAAATATATGAATGGCTCCTGAGATTCTTACGATTCATGATTTTTGGCAACAAAAAATAATACAAGGAACCGATGCTTCTTTGACGAAATCAAATCAACACCTGGACCTGTGGTCTGGTTATACGGCGTCGCTTCATTGATTGATTGTTATCCCCAACCCCTCTACGGCGCCGTATGGATTTGTGTGAACTGTGAAGGGTTGTGCAGTTTTTGCCTTTGGAATGGACCGAATCAGGTCGATCACCCTAGATTGCATCTGGACCGATTGATTTTCTGTCCCGTTCCTGATCCAAAATTTTTAAAAATTTGGTTCAGTTCAGTCAAATAAAATTTACACAAATATTTTTCCACTCCTAAAATTGTTGAAGGACATAAGTTTTACCGATCTTCATTTCGAGAAATCTGCTGAGGGAAAACTAAGGTTTGTTCTCTGCATATCTAGGCGGGGGCAGCCGGCAATTTGGGACTTGGCGCGCTATAAGAAAAATTACAAACTGTGATAAAAATTTGTTACAAAAATCATACTTTTCGTCACGTTTACGTCACAAATTATAACAAAATCTTATGTTTCGTCACAATTATGAAATTTTGTCAGAATCTGTGACATAATCTTCTGTCAGAAGCAATTGTGACAACATGAATAGTGACAAAATCATTTTGTCACGATTCAGTCACAAAAATTTATTTTGTGATTGAATTTTAATAATTTGTGATAGAAACTTGTGTCACAGATTGCGATTTTTCTTCTGGTGGCAGTGGCAATGAGATTTGGAATAAAATGAATAAAAAGTCTAGTGTTAAGATTTTTTCGAGGTGACGACGATTACAGCTTTCGACAGAAAAAGCGGTTGGGTTATGTTGTTTGGTGGAGATACATACAAGCGATTTGATGGTATATAAGTTAGGTCTAATATCGGCACCACCGGCCTTGAGATAGGGTATGTGGCCAGTAGGTACTATGGGTCAAATGCTACATATCGACCTAGGTTACTTTTTAGGGTTAATTATAGCTCACTACCTTGTACTAACACCCATTTGCAATTCACTACCCTGAATTATCAAATTAATTATTCACTATCATATACTTTTCAAACATTTGCATAAAGGTCTGTCGTCTATCTGCCGTCAGTTAAGTGTTGAAAAGACGAAAATGCCCTTAACATTTCACTACCCTACTCTTTGCACTTCTAACATCTCACTACCATGTACTTCATACTTTTAACATTTCACTATCTTGTATTTCATACTTTTAACATTTTCACTGCCCTACCCTTATGAACTGTTTGGGGCATTTTCGTCTTTTCAACACTTAACTGACGGCAGATAGACGACATACCTTTTTGCAAAGGTTTGAAAAGTATAGGGTAGTGAATAGTTAATTTGATAGTTCATGGTAGTGAAGTGCAAATGAGGTATTGTACAAGGTAGTGAATTGTATTTAACCCTACTTTTTATTGTTGCGTTGAATTCTAATTTTACTATTTTAGTTTTTGTGTTTTGATTTCAGATTATCTGGCTCTTTAGTTAATTTTGTTTTGGGTTATTTCAATTTTGGGACAGAGAATCCATCATTTTCAGTGTTGATTCGATTTGTGATCTCAATGGTCTTTTTTACATAAAGGGAATTGGATTTTATACTAATTGTTGCTAGAGATAGAGATGTTCATGTTATTAACTGTTTGTATTCCAATTTTGGACGATTTTTATGTTAATATATGTTGATTATACCCAAAAAATCAGAAATAAAATAGTCATTGACAAGGTGACACGTGGGGCACCAAGTCAATCTCGACACGTGGAGAAACCCGATACAGAAATCCGAAATTATTTCAAACTAGGGTCGGGTCAACATGCGAATCAAAATTGGGGTAACCAAATCAAGAGAACTGCATAAAGACCAAAGAGAGGGAAATTTGACAACAATAACCCTTAGCTTAAGTGGTAACAACATTGTCATTACGGCTTAAAGGTTTAGAGTTCAAATCCCACAAGATGCAGACAAAGATAGTTAATATTTTTGGAGCTATTTTCTAAGTGGGGCCCAAAGGTAAAATTCATTCCATACTTCACACTTCAAAACCGAAGAGCGCAAAAACATTCTCAACTGTTCATCGTGTTCTTCATTGAATCTTTGAATACATTCGAACATTCATAGAAGATCTTCGAATTTTTGAAGTTAATTACAAGACTTGTGTGGAGATCTTTATTCTCGCACTGGAGGCGGTCCCCCGGACACATACCCGGGGTCTCTGCTTAACAGTGTGTTCGTGTGCGCAGGAGCCAAGTTCAAGAGCAATAACACAAGACTCATCTCCAACAGCTCCAGGACCCGAGTCTTCTCTCCAGCAGCTCTAGGACCCGTGTCCCGTCTCCAACAGCTCTCCAGTAGCCCTAGGACCCGTGTCCCCTCTCCAACAACGCTCCAACAGCTCCAAGACCTGTGTCCTTTCTCCAACAACACTCCAGCAACTCCAGGACCCGTATCCCATCTCCAACGGCTCTCTAGCAGCTCCAGGACCCGTGTCCCTTCTCCAGTAGCTCTCTAGCAGCTCTAGGACTCGTGCCTCCTCTCTAGCAGATCTCCAGCAACTCTAGGGCTTGTGCCTCGTCTCCAGCAGCTCCATGACCCATGTCCCATCTCCAGCATCATCAGAACCCGAGTCTCATCACCAACAAGATCACAGGACACCAAGTCATAGCTCCAAATCCAAGTCCTCTCGCCAACGAGTTAACAAGACTGCCACGTGGAAGAGTCTCGAAGCTGACACGATATCATCCCAAGTTCAAAATTTGATCAAGTTTTTAGAGTCGAATCAGTGGTTCCATTGTCGGGAATGATTTGAAAGTCGTCGTTCCATCCTAACCGCAAGACAACAAAAATGGAAGGAAGCAGAAGACATGGAAAGGATATCGCCCATTCACAAGCAAACGATAAGAGTCATGACCGATAAAGGTCTGTCACCTCACGGTGAAGCATAGGAAGCCACCAGTCTAGGCGGGAGATGACCATTCAAGTAGAGATGCATGAGCCTTCCGCACAAGGAGGAGACTTGCACAAGCGACTGGATGAGAGGAGAGCTGAGGAAGCTCTTCGAACCTCCCAAGTTGTAGCCCAGCTCCAGCCAGATGCCATCCCACCAGTGACGGTCGATCCTAATGACATGCTCAAGAAGATGTCTGAGCAATTCATAGGTGCAATGTTAGCCACTTACCTTGCTAACAACGGAGCAACCATTCCAACAGTCTCTTCACCAACAGCACCACCAGTCACACCAGCATTGGCGAATGATGCCACAACACGCGCAACAAGGCCGGTCCCTTCAATTCCGAACCCTCCTGGAAGAGGAGAAATGATTGGGCCATCAGCTGAGGGTTAACTGCCAAGGACCTCAGCTGTGAGAAATTCACAAGTCCAAGGCGCTCAACCAAGGGCTTCTGTATTTGAGAGACTCTACTGTGAGGATGCCCCTAGAAATAGGGAACGTCGCTCCAACCTTGCACCCCGACCAATGGAGGTGAACTTGGAAGAAGCACAAGGGGAATCAGCTGCGAGGGTGAATCAACGCAATCAAGGGCTCCAGCGAAGGACCATTGTCATTGAAGACTCTATCCAGAGTACTGATCGACGAATTAGACGTCAAGAGCAGGTGCATGCTCAGCAGGTGGCTGGGATAACTCCTGCTCCCAATGCACAAATGCCAATGACACCAGAGGAGTTGCAAAGGCTCCGAGCTAAAGTCCAAGTTGTCGAAGATGAGAAGGCAGACATTGAGCGTGACACTAATCCACTCTTCCCCGCCATCCGCAACTCCCCTGTGGTGCCGAATATTTGTATTCGTGCCATCACCTATGATGGTTCAACGTAATCAACTGACATCCAGACAACCTTTGAGCTCCACACATAAATGCTCACGAATGATGATGCAGTGCGCTGCAAGATGTTTGCGTGCACCTTGCGAGGTCCAGCGCAAGCATGGTACCGCAACCTCCTAGATGGGAGCATAGAGTCCTGGGCGCAGTTCAGGAAGTTGTTTTGTGATAACTTCAAAATATATATATATATATATATATATATATTATTCAACTACAAAATATACACATATGCATCAATATCAGGTAAACGATATAAATTAAGTATTGGTTAAATTAAAGAACAAAAACTAAATGAACATGCGTGGACAATAAGTAATTAACACGTCCAAGAACGTGAGTACGTGTGCATTCCAAATATATGCAATAATAATGGATTGCAAACAAGTTTTTTAGAGGATGACTCAATGGTAAGACACACATTTTTTTGGGAAGTCGTGAGCTTTGGGTCGGGTGTATTGGCCTTTTGCCTTGAAATGAGAGAGGTAAACTCTATTGTGTAACTCAATTGATCAAAAAATAAATGTTCAATTATTATTTATTTTTTTAAAAATGTAGCACACACAAAACATATAATTAAAAAAATCCGGTTGCACACATTGCTTGTTTCACATTAAGTGCACAAATTGTCGTGGCCAAACTTTGTCTCTTGAAATGCGTGAGCAGCTGGACTTTGAAGTTGGTTGTTCGGGGGTGGATCATTGAAATGAAAATCATAATTTTATAATAGAGGAATGTGTGGATGACTACTTTCAACTATCCACTTTTGGCACTTTACCACCCTTAATAAAATTAACTTGCACATGATTACCCCAAACTTTTAATAACTCATTCTGTCTATAACAATGTTAGTTTGATTACAAAAGTACTAAAATACCCCTCACTTTATTGAAACCCTAAACTAAACAAACCCTTGCTCGAACACACAGAAAACAACCACTTTTCTACCAAGCCATGTTAGGCCAAGCGATTGAGATGCTTTGAAAACCCTTTGAGATCTCGGGTTCGAGTCTCCATAGTGACGGTACCTCTTAATGATAAAAAAGGCCACTTTTCTCTCTCATTCCCTCTATCACCTGAGCTCCACACCAATGGCCACAAATGGCGAACGACAATCGTCGTTCGTGCCTAGTCTAGGGACGCGCCGACCGTCAACGAGTTCCAGATCCACCGCAATCTCGCATGCCTTAGAAAAAGGTTCACCAGATGCACTACCACCGATAGCGATCTCTAATGCACCGGCCATGACCTTCCTCTGTCGCGGCGAAATCTCGACCTCAACTGAAGCACCTTCACTAGATAGCATCGCCACCACGAGCTTCGGTGTCTTCCATGACCTCTAACTCCTTTGGCTGATTATTCCGACAATCGTGTTCGGCCGGCCACCACGATCTCCGTTGAGAACAACCCTGATTTGTTCAGATTTGTCAGGTATAAAGTTAGGGTTGAGTTCATAATTTTGTTTGAATTTCAAATTTGTGTTCAAATAATATGGCGATACTGTTGTGTTTGAATTTGGGAAATTATATATTCGAATTCTGAGTTTTGGGAAAATTGATTTGATGATTTGCAATTTGATGTTAGTTTAAGAAATTTTGAGCTGCTGATGGCGGTTTTAGTTTTAGAGAATAAAGTTAGTTTCATAAGTTATTGGTTTTGGATGGAATGTTTGGTAGGATTTGATATGAGAAAGAAATATTGAGTCTTACCAAATATTCAATCCAAAACAAATAAAAAAGTAGATGATTTGCAGTAACAGATTTACTTGAGCTTGGGGATTCAAGATAACTCTGCTTTGGCTGCATGTATTTCGCATTCAAAATTTCAATGCTTTCATACAAGAGCTTGATCACTTTTATTAGGGGCAAACACACAATGTCCAAGAATATACACAACATATTTTAGAATTACCAAGTTTACGTCTAAGTAAATTGTGAAGGAACAATATTATCCAAAATAATTAACCAATAACACAAACAATAGGAACAAAATATATGAAAAATTAGAACATGAGAGGAGAAGACGAGTTTAGAAAAACATATTTTAAAAACAGTTTAGAAGAACAGTTTTTAAAACAAGTTTCAAAAACTGTTTTCGAAACAAGTTTAGAAAAATAGATTTTGAAAGCAAGTTACAAAAAATATATTTTTAAAAAATGTTCAGGAAACCGAGTTTGAAAACAAGGTTAGAAAAATAGATTTTGAAAACAAGTTTAGAATAAACGGATTTTAAGAATCAAATTTTGAAAAATAGATTTTGAAAACAAGTTTAGAAAGAAAAGAAAAACACACGAAGACGGGAAAGAAAGTACACAAGAAACAAAAGCAGGAAGTACAAACAAGAAGCAGACAAGTGAACAAACGAAAGCAAAAATAAAATATGCAAAACAAAAATTAGAGAAACGGAATACAAAAACTAAAAACGGAATACAGAAGATGCAATCGACCTCCCCCAGCTCATTCTGACAAAGGAGTCGTGGGACAGAATAATATTTTTTCGCGAAGACGAACTAGCTCCCCCGAAACTGAGGAATGAACCTCTGATTATTAACACCTTGGTGGCTGGGATGACCGTGGAGAGGATCTTCATAGACAACGGTAGCCAGGTCAACATACTCTACTGGGATGCTTTCCAAAATCTCGGCCTGAGAGCTCATTCCCTGCGGCCATATACGGGTGTGCTGGTCGATTTCAATGACGCGGCCACCGATGTAAAAGGTACGGTGAGGATCCCTATTTCTCTTGGAACGGCCCCCAAGAGGAGAACCTGTGTCTGCGAGTTTTTGGTCGTCGATATCCCTTCATATCATAACGCCATCTTCGGGCGTCCCTTAATCGAAGCATTCGAAATGGTTTCGAGCAGGATCCACCAACGAATCAAACTCCTGACAAACGAGGGCGTCTCTGTCCTCAGGGCAAATCCCCGAACCGTTTGGGAGCACTTGGTCAGACAGGAGAAAGAAAAGAAGGAGGGACGAGTCGATGTTATATACCGCTCATACGACATGAAGGAAGCAATGTTGAAGAGGCCTAAGGTCCCCGAAACCCATGGAAAGGGAAAATAAATTGCCCAGGGACCCTCCCCAGCCTCATCATCCAAAGCTCCCCTGAAGAAACTGAAGACCTCAACTCCCCAGTCTAATCCTCCCCCGGCTAATCCAAATAAGAGCCAAGTCTCTTTGTCGGTCACTAGACCTCTACAATCTTCCCAAGAAAAAGTCGATGGAAATAGGAGGTCACAAGAAAATCAACCCA
>JAYMTK010002263.1:0-14242 GCA_036897405.1 Pelargonium myrrhifolium | reverse complement strand
TTTTGCGACGAGGCCCGTTGCGACCAACACCTGTCGTCGCAAAACGGTCGCAAAGCCCGTCGCAAACGGGCAATTTCCGTCGCAAAGCCCGTCGCAAACAGGTTGCTTTTTTTGTAGTGTTTTATATCTTTTTATCGTTGGGTTTGAGTTAATATATTATTAGCTTTTTTATTAAAAACCAAATAGATACTCATTTTTTAATACAAAAATGGAGGAAAACAATATATTGACCATAGAAAGTAGAAACAACACTAATCTACTTTAATAGAATTTGGTTCCGTTATTCTTAAGATTAATCCAACAGTAATTGCATTTATGTTTTCTTTATTTGGTTCCCGTTATTCTTAAGATTAATCCAACAGTAATTGCATTTCTGTGTTTTTCTTTAGTTTTTTTATAAATAAAAAAAACGGTATTAGAGCTACACAACAGGGGTACCTAAGGAGGTTCGAACCCGAAACCTTGAAAAAAATCTCTAGTGTTTAAACAACTTGGCTCACATGCCTTTAATATAGGAAATGGTATCTTTATAATTGCATTTCTATTTTAATTTTGTGAGAAAATAAAATTTTCAAAAAATTTCTTTTGCTTGCTTTTAGGTTTTGGATGTCAAAATTGAAAATAAATAAAGAAAGATATGCTTCCTAACTACCATTGTTACAGTCAGCATCACGCGGCGAACATTATATGCATACTACATTAAAACCTACGCGGCTTTGCACTTTTCCAACCCTAACCCTATTGCAAATTGGTCCTTTCTTCTCTTGTGCTTTATTTATTTCTATGCCCCTTCCGTTTTCTAATTCACTTTTAACACCCTTACAAGTTAAAACAAATAATTAATTTTCTAATTACATGTCAAATTAGGATTATATTTTGTCAAACATGCATTTGAACTATTTAATGCGTTTTAAACTAGTTGGTTTGGATTTTTTTCATCGACGATTTTAAAAGTAAAATTCATCCATCACTTCTTCGCCACATCAGCTTGTACATTTGAAAAAAAAAAAACAAATTTCTTTTGCACTTGTTTCAATGTTGACCTTTCATTAATTGTGTCAAAAAATAAGTATTTTTAACAAATATTGAGCACAAGTGCATTAATATAACATCTTAAATATAAACAATTTTTAAATTTGAAGCGAATTAATATATATATATATATATATATATATATATATATAATCTAAAGAAAGTATTGAAATACCTTCATGTTAAGTAAGTGATTACACAACATTCTCAACATGGACCATACAAATGGGTGATTTGATTTCTATTAATTAGTAGTAATAAATACTTAATTTGGGAAATATTATAAGAAAAAGCAATCTCCAAGGACCGAGGTGCAAATAGAAAAAGAAGAGGGGGCAAAAGTGGAAAAGAAGGAAAAGGAATGTGCGGTGGAAAAAGGTGTATATAAGGGGAAGAGAGCCTCCCAATCTCCTCCATTCCCAAAAGTTCGCTCTCTGCCCATTATACAATAAAACTCTCTTGTTGTATTTGATGGGCAGAGCCATCAATTGGGACGTTTTCTAGTTCTTGTATACGTTTACGAGTCTTGTAATTTTCTCTCTTTTTTTCTCGCCCAATCAATTTTCCCGAGAAAGAGAAAGAGAGGATCTATCGATCTATCAATGGCGTCCATAATGGCGAAATATGCAGAGTTGTTGGACACCGGCGTCAGAATCGCGGCTAGGTTTCACTCCCACTGCCCCCAGACGGCGCGTCTCTACTACCACCCTCCGGCCAACTCCTCCGACGCCAACCAAACCGGAGGAGGAGCCTCTTCCTCCGCCGACGCCGCCGCGACTCAGATGCGTTTCAAGGATGGCCTCGACTCTTCCGAATTTATCTTTTATTCTGTTTGAACGAACAAACTCATTATGTAACTTTCAAAAAAATTCAAAATATATTATCGCAGTTGTTTCAATATTGCTTCAAGATATTTACATGTTTTTTGATTGGTTTGTTTTGGGAAATTATTTTTTTAGTAGATCTCTCGTTCGTTTTTACATGCTATAATTTTTAACCATTTCAAAAATCACTATCTTAATTTATTTTTTCTTTAATTAAATTACAAGTTGGATTGGGTTTTACTGAAATGTACCTAATTACAATTAGGTTTGGATTCGAAATATTCCTTAGGATGATTCCGTTAGAATTAGGTTTTTCCTTTTCTCATTTTTTTTAATTTTTTTATTAGTTTTTTTTTTGATAATTTTTTTTATTAGCTGAGCCTACAAGATGCAGATCGTTGTCTTCTTTCAACTCAAAATCTAAGTTCATATTATCGGAAATTTCAAATCGCTTAAATCGCTGGGTCCAACAAGTCTTTCTTTTTGGTCCAAACCATGGGGTTACAGAGCGGGTCTGTACTTTGACCGTTTGACCATACCCAGAATAATCCTCATTCGAAGTTTGTTTATGAGTCGTTTGACTACATTCAGAATAATCCTCATTCGAAATTTGTTCACAAGATTAAAAATTTGATCCTCTTTGCATTAGATACAAGTCATCTTTTTTGTTGAAAAGATGGATGAATGTGAATTTTTATATATAAAAATTTCAATTTTGGCAAGATTTTGCTTTGAAGTTTTCATGATTTTTAACCTTTTTTTCAAGACATAAATTGTTGTTGTTTTTTTTTTTAATTGTAGATTGGACGGATAATATTATAAGAAGGTAAATTTGCCTAACAATAAAAATTCCCGAGGAATAGGCTCTTACGAGATTAGCTAGAGCATTAAAGACCTCCCTCTTAATCCGATATACCCAAACCACCTCACTTACATATGCTTTCGCGAGAGTCATGAAAAGTCCTACCCAACTACACACGAACCCCATCCGGGTCCGTCATCTTCGAGTCTTCCCCTAGTCGATCCGAAACCAATGCAAGGGAGAATACAGTTCCATGAGTATCGTCTCTGAAATTTGTCAGGTTCCCCATATAAGCGGGCGAGTCTCCATTGTTTCCACTTTCTACAAAAAAATTACCACATCAATGTAAATCCGAAAAAATCTTAAGAGCCGAACAATGCTCTTCGTGTGCTGCCAAAGGTGCGCAAGACCACCCCCACGCCTTACACAGTCAACTGCAAAACAATTATCATAGTCTAATTGCAGCCGAATCTCTTCCACCCCGTCTCGACGAAACTTTGTAACCATAAGAAGCTGGTTTTCTCCAATACCAAGTCGCCTAGCGTCGCTACGCCCACCATGTTGTCGAGTCCTCGACAATTCCACTAGAGGATTCCCATTGATTTCACAAGCAACACCGTCGGATAAACTCCTACTCCGCCGTGCCGATTACCTAGGAAAAGAAAAACATAAGTCGTGTAAATTCCACAACGCCCAACCACGGGAAGGGAACACGCACCTAGGGTTTCCTTAGGGCAAGAGAGGCCGAATTTATTCTTTTCCGTTAATGGTTTTTTTACGTGAGCTTCAACTAATTGATGATCAACATTAAATATTTTTATAAATGTTGGCTAAATATGTTTCAAGATAAAATTAAAATTGAAAAGAAATAAATAGTTAGTGAATGTGATGAGTAATAAATAAATAAATAAATTTCAAAATATTTATTGTTACGATCAGAGTTAGAAAATACCAGTCAACATTAGTAAACAATACTCAAGATTGATTAATATTTAGTCTCAAAGTTACACCAATAAAAATTGACTGGTTACTCTCAATGTCAATTAAAATTACTTATTAGATTGTCATGTAACATTGTTAGTGTCGGAAGACTTGTTTGTGAAATTTAAACGATGTCTTAACCAATTTAGTGAAATTTAAGGTAAAAAATATACCAATTTAGTTGAAAGGAGTGGGGAGAAACTATAATTTTTTGTTTGTTTCTCTGATTTTACTTGTAAATGAATTTTTTACAAAAAGTGGAAACAATCTTTCACCTATCACTCCTCCATTATTCAGTTTTATATTTATGTGATTGAGCTGGAAAAAAAATCTATCAATCATAGAAAGATAAGGTTTATTTTTTATGGTTCTCTTTGTTCATCACATCAACTCAACTATCTTATTTTTGAATCTTATTGGTTAACAGATGATATTTACAAAGTTAACCTTCAAACTTGTAGGCATCACATGATGTATTATATATACAGTTATACACCAAATAATATCTCAACTTAAATGCAATGAAAAATGAATGTGGCCTAATTCCAATGGTACAAACTCCATTTCATGTAATCAAATAAATCAATTATATGAAACCGATTTTTGTGGAAGAGTTGGTGGATTCAATTGTTCACAAATATTTAGGAATGTGAAGGTTCCTTTAGTTTAGCACCCAATGTTCTTGGGAGCCTCATCTTAATCCATGTTCCTCCATTATATATAAATTCTAGGTTGATTCTTTATTGATTGCCAATAAACCACAAATTAATATAGTATTTGATTTTTAATTATAAACACAAATAAAACTTGGAATTGACACTTTGTCTAGTACGTACTATGTTGCGTAAGGCAATAAAAAAATCTTGAACTGTTTTTTTCGTAAAGATTCAAAAAATCAAGAACCTGTCAACGTGATGGGAGTGGGGGCATGCACCAGCAAGAACCCTCCATTTTCATTATTTTCTTAATGATAATGATGGAGAAAATAAATCTAAAAAATTAAAGTTGCTGAATATTAAGGATGATTCCAAATACTTGAACACAAAATTGCAGAACAACAGATCCACCACAAAACATGTAGTGAATTTTTCTCTTCTTTTTATTTTTTCCCCCTAATATTCGAATTGCATTGCCGTCCATCAATTAGCCATAAAAATAAAGTTTTCTTGATTCTGATTTTTATAATGCAAAATAAAGATTGATTATGCTCCTTATCTCATGAATATTCAAATTCTATGACCAAATTTGGGGCTAACATCAACCCCATAAATAAAGTTTTAGTGCTTAACAAGTCATATTTTCCTAAGAATTTAATAAAATATAATTAAAGGAACAGCTTAGTCTAATCAGATACATAATTTTCTTCTAATAATTTATGGTTGGCAAGGCAAACTAAAGTCAGACTATGTAATAATGTAGGGTAGTTTTCCAAAACAGTAATTCAAAAAGTGAGTCCTATAAACAATAGTAATAAACTAGGTGAATGTGGTCAACATCTGAAAAGATTCGTTGGATGTATCAACTATCTTCATTCACAAATCTCTGTGTGCATCATTTTTGTTTACCTTTGAAAATTTGATAGAATATTAAGTCAGAATTCAAGGAACCAATTACAGATACAATTTGCAGCTACTTAATTCCTATCCTAACCCTAATTCACCAATTTCTCTACCAAACACATCCACCTACCAATGTTTTCTTTTTCTTCTTCTTCTTCTTCTTCTTCTTCTTCTAGGAGGTCCATGACCACCGTATGACCTCCCTTCCTCCTCTTTTCTTACATAACCACCATAGCAAGATTCGAGCACCGTCGCGAGTTATTTATATATATATATATATATATATAATTATATACACACACATTATTTTGAAAAAATTAAACTTATGATAGTTGCCTTTAAAAAATGTTACTTGAAATTAATTCTTTGATCTCAATCGTACAGTCAAGTACAAAATATCAAATTTTGAAATTGAAATAGTAATATTAAAAAGTGAGGATGAAAATTCAATTTCATTCAATTTATTCATGAATTATTCATGAAAATTACAATGACAATGAAAATGGTAATTAATGGGTTTCATTGTTCTAATTCAAACATCACAAGGATTCAACAAATCGGTGACGATTTTCAGGCAGGTAAGGCAGATGACGAAAACTTTTGTTCTCGCTCCCGGCGTACTCGGTGGCTTTTTTCTGTGAAAGCAAGGTTAGTTCAACAAATCGAATGGTCATATGGTGGAGGAATTTGTGGCATGGATGAGTATGATACGTTTTGAGGAGGTGGACAATATTGATCAAGCGGACCTTGGTTTTCAAGTCCGCTTTCCGAAATGAGGTTAGTGTGGAAGTTCTTCTGAGAGGGTGGTTGTCCACATATAGACATGGGTACTCGGGTTGAAGTTTCTATCCGGAAGCTGTGGTTTAGATTGGAGTATTCGGGTTCAAAGGTTAGGTGTAGTACAAGCATCACGGGTCTCCCTGCATGATTCGTGGTACGCAGGTGCTATGGATTAAATCCTACCTCTGGTTTAATGTATGTTCTTTTTATTTTAGTAGTTCAGTTGTCTCAAATAAGTTGTTGGGTATTTGGATTTCTTGGTTTATAGTTTTCATTGTCAGAGTTGGGTTTGGTATTTACAGTATTGGCTACTTGGATCTCATGATAGGACATGTGCATCAATGGTGCTGAAGTTTAATTAGGTGGGGGATTGTCCTAGATGATCCTCATGACAATATTAGGATTCTCGCGTTTTTAGGTCAGTTCTACGAATTTAACTTTTTTTCTAGTAGATAGACAGTTGGTTCATAATTGATTGTCAGTTCCGAAATAGCTTAGGTTGTTGGATTGTCCTACTATTATCCTTATGACGGGTACTTTTATTAATAAAATTTAGTTTGGTTTCCATCCAAAAATAAATTCAAACATCATAAAACTAAATCATTTTCACATTCTCATTTCTAATCTAATTTTTTTTTAATCCGAACACTATCATTATCCCTCGGTAATTTTCCCAGTGCGATGAAATAACTACTCATTTTCTAATCTAATTTTTTTTAACCTGAACACTATTGAACATGGTACCCATTATTTCACTCAAGATTGATTCTTCGCAAAAGTCGAACAATAATTGATTAAACAAACAATAAATGAGCAACATGGGCGGGCTGCCCATAATATAATATTGCATATGACCGGGTAAAGAAAATAAGATTATGCTCTCTCAGTCTCACACAACACAACTTGCCAAAACAGTTCAGAAAATTTCCAGTAGCAACGTCATGCAAATCAATTCAGAATCTACACAAAATTATTATTCACAAGAAAATCTTGTGTTGGAAAGAAGAAGACAAAAAACAAAATGGTGGAAGAGGACCAAGGCACGACCCTTTAGTACATGTCTTTAGCGTGTACATCAGTTGCAGACAATTACCGGTGATATTTCAAACATTTTCCGGTGCAAAAACACACTTACCGATATATCGATTGCATACAGTTATCAATGGACTTTCAAATGAACGTGTCATTGGTACATGGAGCAAAAGAAACATGAAAACAACCTCTCCCAACTGTAAGGTACCCTTGGGACAGTGTTGGATCGGTCCCCGGGATCATCTTTGGATGAAACCAAGTTAACAAGGTGTACACAGACTGGGACCTAATCCATTTAGCATACAATTAATAAGTGAAGACCCACAACAAGTGGGGGTGAGATTTGACCTTCCAGGACATGACTAACATGCTCAAGGCCACCCCACCCCACCCCAGTTCAGGACCACACCATATTTACAACAAATGACGCGACCCAATAGGTAACTCAAAGTTTTTCATTCACTAACATAACCAAATAGTAAATCCCCGTTCCAATGAACTCACAGGACACTAAACAAAACAAATCACTTGAAACCTCAAAAGTTTTCTGGCATACTAACTTATACCAAATTCTAAAGTACATTGCCAGTAGATTAGGATACTAATCTCACATTACTCGTTG
The DNA here is from genome assembly GCA_036897405.1 of Pelargonium myrrhifolium. Taxonomy (NCBI): domain Eukaryota; kingdom Viridiplantae; phylum Streptophyta; class Magnoliopsida; order Geraniales; family Geraniaceae; genus Pelargonium; species Pelargonium myrrhifolium. The sequence goes on along the minus strand of JAYMTK010002263.1, from coordinate 6,610 downwards.
GCTTATTGTGGTTTGCGGGCCAAGAAGAAATACATTGGTGTGAAAATCTCTTTCCTGAAAAACACCAGTAAAAAATATCATTGTGTTAGATGATCCTGACTGAATAAAGCAGTAGCATTGACTTGATGTAAATAAAACTTTACGCTTCTCTTCATATATCCTTGTAATTTACTTTCTTGGATGCAACTGCCAGTGCATCGTCTTTAAATGTTTTGGAGCTTAATTCTTTCTATAGACGATAATCATAGCTTTAATGTCCAAAATCAAATGTTCAATTATACTTGTGAATAGGGTCTGGTAAAGCTTATGAAATTCTATGGCCACTGTACCAGCCTTCCAGGTATGATGCTCAATATAACACAAATTCCAACATTTTCATATGTTAAAAATGATAGTAAATGTGTCGTACTAGAGAAAATGTATGAGACTATGAGAGATACTCACTTTCCACCCGCAACTAGCCCCTCTGCAGCCTTCTCTAGAAAATCTTGAACTCTCTGACTTCCCTTGGGAGCAAGTCCTATATATTCTAAGATCTTGACCTGAAAAAGGTATATCATAGAAAATACTGGGTTTACACTTCCATTCAACTGCATCAACCCCGGTAAATTGTTTTCCCAAAACTTTTTAGTAAAAGCTAACATAACAAAGACAATTTAACAATCTAATAATTTTACCATATTTCTAGTAAAGAAGCGTCCTGGAGCTGTTAAACGGAAGCCAGTAATCGAGAGTTGGTTTGGGTCCAAAGGCAAATACCAAGGTACTGGTGAATCCACGGCAAGGTCTTTCTCCCATATGACCTTCATGCAAATAAATAAATTACCGCCTTGTACCATTCACATTCTATGATTCATCTTTTATAAATCCAGTAAAAAAAGTTCTAACCTCAAAGCCAGCTTGTTTCAAAGCTTCAAGGCATTTTGTAGTCAACCTGATGTCTGGAAGTCCATCACCTATCTCAATCTCTGCCTGTGTAAATTAATTTGAATATTTTAGATCATGTCATAGGTATACAAGTTTAAAATAAATAAATAAATAATCTTTCCCGGGCTTTCAGAATGTCGAACCTTGATTTTTTGGTGTTCCTTGTTCTTGGGATCAAAGGCATCTGTCATGCACCACTCGTATGCAGCAAAGTATTGACCAGGCTTTAATACTCTGAATATCTCTTTATAGCATCCATACTTATTGAAATCAGAAATAAAAGATTAGCACATAAAACTAAGAGAATTAACATATAATATACATATTACATAACAAATAGAAATTAGTATGCTATCCAAACTAGGGGAACAATAGTCACAGTTCAAAGTCAAAATGAGTTTTCAAATCATCAACATACGGCATCTGGTGCGTGACAGGTAGCTTCAATTGCATATACAGCATCGTAACTATTGTCCGGAAAGGGCATCTTCATGAAGTCAGCCTACATCGTAAGTGAACATCATCATGTCATCTGAATTTTATTTCACACTGATAATACTTAATGACAATTGACAGAACAATAGAACCAAAATGTACTGAAAAAAAAAACATTAAACAGAGGAGCTGGTAGCAAGTCCTTGACATCTATGGCATTACCCACCTTCAAAAAGTTGCAGGTCTTGTCTACCCCTGTTATGCGATTTAGTGTCTGTTGGACAAACAAAGTAGTAAGAATTAAAGATTCATATTCAAAAAGCAGATATTGTAAAAGCATAAAGCCGAAAACAAATGTTTTACCATAAATATTGAAAACCATGTCACTTTCCAAAATTACAAGTTCACTGTTGTAACATTGGTCTGAGAGGCAAAGGGATGGCATTTTATAAACCATTCAATTACAGGCAAGTATTAAGTAACTTCCATAATCATTGCCCGAGTACTTTTGCTAACCATAAAGCCAAAGCACAAATAACACAGTAATTGGTTTCTGCACTCTTGTTTCAAGATAGCTGAAAGCTTAGCATACCTTTCCTCTCGTAATCTGGTATTCATTGTTGTTCAATCCAGTTACTGACGTCGAGCTGCCAAAGATTACCAAACAAAGCATATGATGTTAGACAGCACTTTCCCAGAAAAAGTTGTGACAGAGAACTAGAATAGAAACAGCACGGGCCAGTACCTATACTACAAACCATTCATAAAACAAAGACCAAATAAATATGATTCTAGAAACAACTGACGGTCATTTCTTATCCTTTCTCTTTTCAATGTAATAATACCAAAAATATTTTTGACTGTGATAACCCAAGAAAAAATTGAACAATCCTAAGAAGTAAGGACTCGCAAAGCATAACTTTATCGTAAATCATGAACCCACAACAAAACTAAAAGCTTGAATTAAGTGGCAACTAAGGATAATGAGTGATACGATGGCATTCACCTGAACTGAGCAATTTCTCTTAGTGGTCCACCAATTCCACATCCAACATCCAAAACCTATAACAGACGAAAGACTACCTGTCAGTTTGTTTGAACCAAATGACTATAAACTCTTATGACACTTCTCCACATTTTCTGTTGAAAGGAACAAACCTTCTGTCCAGGTTTCAGACCAAGCTGCAAAGCAAGAAAATGTTCATGCCTCTTGATGCTCTCTCGAAGAGTCTCCCCTTTCCATCTGCATTAAAAAAAAAATGTCAACTTTACTTCTTTATTGGGGAATTAGCAAAACCACAAAATACAACAGCACTTGAATTTGAGATATGAAAGGGAATAAAGTTTTACCTGGGAGCAAAGTGGAAAGACTCACCCCATCCGAATTCATAAAAGCTCGTAACAAGATCATAGTATTTATTAACCTGATATCCACACAAGACATGGCATATATATTAGATATTACAGTTAAGACTTAAGAGCTCAACCAGCCATTCAGTTTGCAAATAAACAAAACTAGCCAGTAGCTAGTTTGAGAAAAAAAGAGCATAAGAAGGGATTCATGAAATGTATTGAGTTATTCAAACCCTAATAATAACAACAGAAAAGTCCAATATTACCATCCCCCTATTTACCAAGCATTATCTCCAATAAAAAAAAGTTGAAAATTTTCTTTTCCATGACAAAAAATGATTTCAACCAGAATTTTCACTACGCTCTACTTTTCCTCCATATATGCATCAAGTTAATAAGAAAACAGAGACAAGAATTTTACTTGTTATCCCCCCTTGAAGTTGAAGCATCAGAGAGGAGATGGTTCTTTCATGCTGCATGTTTTACCCTATGCATATATACCTAGTAACTAAGAAACTTCTAAGTACATAAGTTTGAAGGCCTCAATCTACTCCTTTTCATTATAAATCCAGGTGTGTACCCAAAACAGTTCATTCTAAAACTATAGTTATATACTGTATCACACATCTACAAAGGCAAGACATACTGTACTACAAAATGTCCTCTGTTTTAAAAAAAAATTAAATGTTCATGTATATACATGCATCATGTTTCTATGAGACAGTGATGTGACTCAATGTAACAGACTGGCAGTAATTGACTCGAACATTCACAACACAGTATAAAAATGTCACGATAAGCTAAGGCAAAAGCTAAAGTCAGGAGCTGATCAAAAAAAAAAAAAAAACAAAAGTCAGGAGATCTTGGTAAAATCAAATAACTGACAGAGCAATACAAGAGATGCAGACAGGCTTGTAATTATCTGTTGGACTCTTTTACATGTGCACATGAACAACCCTTACCATGTCAGTGTAGTTAGCTTTTCTATCTTCCTCTTCACCTCCATAATGGACATGATACTTCTCATACCTGTATCAACAAATAGAATCATTTACCACAAAACTTCAATTCTCCTTTGGTCGATGCAAAATAAAAGTTGCATCTAACACTCTAACAGATAGAGGGGGAGAAGGATATTTGTGTATCGCTACAGAATGAAATTAGCAGCTCCAATGACATTATTCTTGGTTAAAAGGCTTACCCACCCACGATAGATTTGCAGGGAACCAAACACAATAGTATGATGCCAATTATTTCATCTTTTCTATTTATTAGGAATTAGTAGCAAAAAATCAGCTTAAGATATGTCATAACAACATTATACTCAGACTTGTGACTAGCATCTCCGAAAGCAGACCTTACTACTTTTATATATTCCTTAAGAGTTCTATGCAATGAACATAAGCTCTGGAAGAAGTTATGATTGTAAAACCACACTATACTTCTAGACAGATTGTATATAGCAATTCCTCATCTTCTCCAAGAGTAAGAAGTAGTTTGCTAGATTTCAGAGGTACTCATCTCTGAAGAATATGCTAAATTTGCGGATCTACACAGAATAAGATATTTACCTCAGACGCAGAATAATGAGCTCAAAACAAATGCATAGATGCACACTGATATCTGTATAGCTCTAAAATAAGTTTTTTTTTTTTCTTTTTCATTCCTGGGTTAATATTTAATTTTACTTTATTACAAAATTTAACAGTACTAATTAAGTTATTTATTTGTGTTGTCAAGGAAACAGGGGGAAATCAATTTTCAATATAGCAGGAGACCCAAAAGTCCCAGAACCACCATTCAACTCAAATCATAGTAAATTTCAAAATTTCTCTTCATTACGTGATGAAGTATCCTATCAAATTTAACTTAAAACAAGATTGTATTCCCTTCAATCACGAAACCAAATCCTCTTCTACTATCTGAAGAGGTGAAAAAATTTAGTGCAAATTTATATTTTTCTTCTATTAGAAAAGATGGAGAACATATCAATTACGCAATTACCATCAAATAATCTCTAGGAAGTAAGTAGGTAGGTATAATTGTGAAAAGTGATCCAATTTCCCTATCACAATAAGCTTGATTTCCTTTAAAGGAAAGGAGTGCCGGGTCCACCAGCACATGGGTGTTTGGCTGGACCAACATTTTCTAGAAATACCTATGCATCACCATATCTATGGTCACTAACTATTCATTCGTTCAGGGTAAGAAGAACATAAAATTCAAAATCAATTTGGTCACAAGTAGATCGAATAAAAAACAGCATTCCAATTACAAATCAAACAGAGATTCAAAATCCAACCGAACAAACAGAGATTTCAGTAGCGCAACTCCACAAAAACAGACATCATCATCAGTCAGACATTAATACGATTAGAGAAGAAGAATGTACTTGTCGACGGCGGAGAGAACTTCATCTTTCTCGATCTTCCCACCAACGCCGGACGCGAGATCCAAAGCTCCTGCTTTCGACATCTCGAGAGTGGAAAACGAAAACACGGAGATAAGATCTAGTAAACACCAAAAGCAAAAGAATCAGAATCAGGAGATGGTAGCTAGAAAAAGATATGGCAATTTCGAGAAGCAAAAGAGTGCGTAACGGAATCAAGAGTAAGAGAAAGTAAAATGCAGAGCATTACATGTAGGAGGATCTGAGAGAACCCTAAAAAAGCGAGAGAGCCTTTATCGATGGCAGACGAAAAGGAGTGAGTGAGTGAGTGAGAGTTGAGTGAGTGCGTATTTTAAATTGGAGAATCTATGGATTATATGTAGAAAAATACTACAACTTGTTTTGTGAAAGCAAATACCTGTAGCGACTAGCGAGAAGTAGAAGGAAGGAGAGAGAGTGAGAGACACAAGTCAATTAGTACACGCTGCCATCACGTGCACGACAGCCCAATCCTAACACGAAACGAAATGGTACCCCATTCCCATTACTTATATTTTAATGGGTAATTACACAAAACACCCATGAACTATACGTTTCTACAAATTGTACTCCTGAAGTTTGGTATATTAATTTAAGCACTTCCGATCTATTCAAAGATGTTTCTGTCAATAACATCGTTTGGAGAACGATGGCGACAAGCTTCCGATCTTTGGTGGCCAGCCTTAGATCTCGCCGGCCAACATCCATCGACAAGCTTCCGACCATCCTCGTATCTTCTTCGTCCAGATCGCGTTGTGGGTGGCCTCGTCATGGGGTCGCCAGCTCGAGGTTTGCCTTGCCGTGAGCTCACCGGCTCGAGGCTGGTCGTCGCCTCCTCCTATTTCTTTGACTCCGACGAGGCACCAAATCTACTCTGGCGGCCAAAATCTTGTGCTGGTGGTTGTAGGGTTTAGTGTTTTTTTTTTTTGTTAGAAATTGATTTTGTTTGGGTTTAAATTTTGTTTAGTTTGATTTGTTTTGAAATTGTTAACATTATAAGGATCAAATGAATTACATTTTGTTATTAAATTTATGTGGAAATTTAAATTTTTTTGGTCATTTGTCATGAATTAAATGAAATAATTGTTGATAAATGGTTAGTTGTTTTAATTCGTTGGGTGATGAAATTAGGGAATTGTTTTTTTTTTTTTGGCAGAACTATGATATTTCTGGCAAAATCATAAATTTTCCGACGGAACTATGAGTTTTCCGGCAACATATGAATTTTCTGGCGATGTGAAGAACATGGATGATGATGATGGTGTAGAAGATGAAAGAGAATGACAGTTTGAAAATTTCACAAAAAATTGGTCATGTGCTAGGCACATGACGTGAATAGTGATATTTTCCGTTAAGTTTAACTGACGGAAACATCTTTGAATAGATCAGAGATGCTTAAAGTAACAGACCAAACTTCAAAAGTGCAATATATAGAAACACATAGTTCAAAAGTGTTTTGTGTAATTT
>JAYMTK010002262.1:0-14243 GCA_036897405.1 Pelargonium myrrhifolium | reverse complement strand
TGACCGGAAACAATCTACTCAACACGATCATAGTGCACACGTCGACTTGTCCATAGAGACGTTGTGTGCGGATTGTTTTTTTTTCTTTTTTCTTTTTTTTTTGGGAACTCCGCCTGAGATGACGAGGGGTTTGGCAGGACCCCTACCCGTTTATTAAAAAAAAAGAATCAAAAACAAGAAAGGAGGGGACGTAGAGAGCCTTACTCCTTCAAAGATGCACCTAATACATGAATTAAATGAATGCAAAAAGCTAAAAAGACAAACACATTTTGCCGGGTCTAACAAAAGTGAGACCGTCTCTATCACTAGATAAAATATCCATGAAATCCTGTTTCCAAAAATCAATAGAGTCCACAAAAGGAGCAGAAAGAGAGGTACCAAAACCAGCCAGCCAGTTTGCCGCTTGATTAGCCTCTCTAAAGACGTGAGAAATCCTAGCTGGACCCAATAAAGACCGACATAGTCGAGCGACATAAGTAAATCTCCAAGGGCACGTCACCAAACCATTAATAATGTCCGCCACCAATTTAGAATCAACTTGAATTTCATAACACATAATGCCAACTTGACTACATAATTGAAGACCAAAAGCAAGAGTTTGCAACTCAGCAGAGTTGTTTGTGCCTAAACCCAAAGGAATGCTGAAGGAGAGAATCACATTACCCCAATGGTCTCGCACTAAACCGCCCCCAGCAGTGACTCCGCCTCGACAAGCACCATCCACGTTGAGAGTTAAAGCACCCACCGGAGGTCGGCACCAACTCACAATGCGAGACTGACGATACCGGACGGGGGGAACTGAAAAATGCAACAAGCTCGCCATGACAGACTCAGAAGGGCTTGGCGGCTGCCGTAAAGGGAAAAGGTGGAAAAGCTTCTTCAACCACCTGCGCACCTCAAAAATAACCGAATCAGCTTGACTGATCGGTTTCGAATCAAACCGACAGGCATTCCTGAAACGCCAAATTTCCCACATCCCACAACAACCTACAACCATCCGAATAAAACCCGAGACACTCATAATGCGAAACGACGACCATAGCCGGAGAAGCAAGACCTCAATAGAGTCCACAATAAGATCAAGACCAGTCCACATGGAAGCCGTCGTCCAAAGAGACCGAGCAACATCGCTGGACGCAAAAAGGTGATTAAGGTCCTCAACCTTGCACGATGCACAACAAGCGCAACGAGAGACCAATGGAATGCCAAGACGAGCAATTGACGAGTCCAACGGGAGCGCACCATGCAAGAGCTTCCACATGAAAACTGCCACCTTAGGAGGAATGAAGCTATTCCATAGAAAACCCGACCAAGGAAAACGTCTGGACTCGCCAACACGGAGATGCATGAAATCCTTGGCCACAAACTCGCCGTCCGATGAGGGAACAAAAACCAGTCGGTCATTCTCCGCCACCAACCGGACGAATTCCAGCTCACGGAGGCGCTCCTCCCTCCCAATAACCTCTGCCACAGTGTCCGGAGAAGCTTTCACTGCTGCCACTGACAAGTCTGACTCCGAAAATACAGGCTCAGAATTACACCACCGATCCGTCCAAAAGTCCACACGACCCTCACCAATAACCCAACGCCCATGGGGAAGCAATTCTGTTATTAAGGGAGCCACACTTTTCCAAAGAGGCGAACCATTAATCGAAGACGGAACCGAGGAAGGATGGCCAAACTTGCTTCTCATGAAACGAGCCCACAAAGATGACCCCTTAATAAAGGACCATGCAAGCTTTGCATGGAGAGAAGTTTTAACGTCAAAAATATTTTTGATGCCCACGCCTCCTTCCGATACCGGTTTGCAAAGAAGTTCCCACCGAGTCCAATGATGACGGGACTCAGAACCGGAGCTCAAAAAAATTGGCCATAAGAGAGTGCAAAGAATTAATAACCGACTTTGGAACATGACATGCTGCCAACACATAAATCAGAATAGACGAGAGAACACTTCTAATCAAAGTGAGCCTACCTCCCGAGGACAAAAACTTACATTTCCAACCTGCAAGGCGAAGCTGAAATTTATCCATAATGCCATGAAAATCCACAATTCTCGACCTGGAGTATGATATAGGCACTCCCAAATAACGGAATGGACAAGGAGCAAGATTGAAACCCGTCCATGTCGCTAAAAGTTGTGTACGGGCAATAGGAGTTCCCGGAGCCACATAAAATCGACTCTTCTCCATACTAACAACTTGCCCAGAAGAGTGTTCATAATTAGAAAGCAAAGTCATGAAGCTCATAATAGAAGCACGGTGACCATTAAGGAACACGATGGTATCATCAGCAAACATGAGGTGAGACACGGGGATAGAATGTCCACGACAATGAAACGATTTAATAGCACCAGTGCGAACCCGATGCTCTATATTCCTGCTGAGTACCTCTTGAGCAATAATAAATAAGGCCGGAGATAAAGGGTCCCCCTGTCGTACTCCTCGAGTCGCCCTGAAGAAACCCGATAACACCCCATTAACATTAATTGAGTACCAACAATTAGAAATACAACGACGGATCATGTCAACAAAATCATCACTAAAGCCAAAAGCTTGCAATGCACGCAAAATGAAGCTCCACTCTAGTCTATCGTATGCCTTCGACATGTCCAATTTAATTATCACATTCCCTCCCCGAATAGGGTCCTTGAGATGATGAGCTAATTCTGAACATAAAGCAACACTCTCTTGAATACTACGCCCTCGAACAAAACCAAACTGATTATCCGAGATTAGCGAACATAACACACTAGATAGCCTATCATTAATGATTTTAGCAATCACTTTGTAGAAAAAATTACAAAGACTAATCGGCCTAAAGTTAGAAAAAGAGTCTGGACTAGAAGATTTGGGAATAAGAGCTATAAGCGTTGAGGTACACATCCGAGGAAAATCTGCCCTCGAGAAAAAATAACGAACAGCCTCCACCACATCATGTTTAATAATTGACCATGAAACAATATAAAACTCCCCCGTAAAACCGTCCGGACCCGGCGCACTGTCTCTGCCCAATTGACACACTGCTCTCCACACTTCATCTTCATTAGGCAATGTCAATAAAGCATCATTTTGCACAACAGACACCAAATTAGGCACCACTTCAAAAAGGTCTTCATCAAAAGCATTACCCTCAGTGGAGAGGATAGTAGCAAAGTGCTCCACAGCCTTTGGACCCAAAATTGCTGCATCTGTAACCCATTCCTCATCAATTTTTATTCTAATAACAGCTTTGAATATTATTTTTAAAAAAATAATTAATTTCAATATTATAGTGTATTTTGATGCACGAGTCTCAATCTAGTCATATCATATATGGGTTTCCTAGATACGTGAAACAGACAACCCTTTCTTTTTTCTCAGGCCCGAATTAACTGTGAGTGGCCCAATTCCAAAATATGAAAAAGAAATACTATGTAGTAATATCTTGTTCAAAATCCAAAACTGATGAAAAATGCATGTTTGAAATACAGATAATCAGTGATTTAAAAAAGTTGGTTTAGTTAGAGTTGAATTACAATTTGAGCATTAAACAAATGAGTTGACTTTGTGAAAACGTCAACTTGCGTTGTTGCTGTCGGACATAATATGCATCATTGTATTAGTGGACATAAACAACAATGCAACTTCTATATTCTCTTTCTTTCTTTTTCTCAACTCGTAACATATCTACGCTTCTAACTTTTTTTATTCTCTTATGAAAAAATACACACAATGATTCCAAAACTTTCTTTAAAACAAATTAATTTTCTTCTATCTCAATGACTTTTGACTTTTAAATCAAAATAACAAGAACAAAGATAAAATGCCGGATTTCTCCCATGAGTCGATGGACTACTTTATTTCATAGCGGAACAAAAAAACAAAAACAAAAAAGCACGAAGCTATGAAATTCATCAGCGCATGACAATCATCTAATAACAATTCTACGTCACCGCTTCTTTCTTTTTCAGGTAAAGCACCACTATTAACAATCTCGAGTCCAACTCCACCTCAAGCGTGAGGTAATCCATCTCTTCCGCTTGCCTCATAACTTCTCGATTCATCCAACATTCTGCTTCTCTTAGGTCCATACTCATTGTCATCAACTGGTTTCCCGCTCCCAAACATATATAACTTCATGGTTCCATCTAACCCATCTGATGCTCGTCTTTCCGAGTTGTTCAAAAACTGCAACATCGCAATTAATCTTGACAAACCATATTGTCGTATTCAACCATCGTTGTTTATATATATAAAAATAACAAGACCAAATGCACTAGAATCTTCCATTCGACATGAATTGTTTGAACCACTTGTAGTATGTTAATCTCAAATATTATTAGGAGGTTCATCGTTTTCACCACCCGAGAGTCCATAGCACCAACCAATATGAATGCACTGATGTCCTTCCCTACAGTCTGTAGAGCTTGAACAACGTGAAGCACGTTAGACTCGGCCAGATGCTTTAGTCAATCCCGTTCCACAGCCCAAAATCCTAATATGAAGAAGGGAAAGAGAAAAGAAGAAAGACGGACTAAGCTATAAAACAAACATGAGTTAACTCTTCTTTTGTTAAAACATCCACATTTAAGGTCTTTAATGCATTGAGACCTTAAGGCCTTGTTTAGTAAGTTTAATTGATGTCTATATACAATGTCTATAGACATTTTTCTGGCAAAAGTTTGTTTGGTAAAATTGTCTATAGACATTCATGAAATATAGACAATTTGCCTCTATTTCTCACATGAGATTGGTTGCTCCTGTGAGATACTGTTCACGTCTATATGCTATCTTCTACCCAAAATATTCCCCATATGTTGGTAAACCTCCATCTTCATTTCTTCATAGTTATGTTTCTGGGCGGTGTACCCACATGTGTTGGTGGGTATACCTCCCATTTGTTACTTCAGTATATTTTGTCTGGGTGGTGGACCCTGTAAATGTGTGAGGTATACCGTCAGACGCGGTATACCCACATGTGTAGGTGGGTTTACCTTCCATTTGTTACCTCATTATCTTGTGTCTGGGCGGTGAACTCTTTAAATGTGTGAGGTATACTGTCAGACGCGGCATACCCAGATGTATAATTATATTTTACAGATTATACATAACCTGCTTAAGTGATAAAAATAACCATCTTTTTTAAACTTTAAGGGCATTTTGATCATTTCATAAAAATAACCCTCATTTTAGACAATTTTACAAAACAAGACATTTTTTTTCAAACAATAAATTTCTAATTGTCTATAGAAAATAATCTCTATACATATTTAACCTCTATTATAGACAGTGAATAAATTTACCAAACATGAATCCTAAAAAAAACATGGGAACCTTTAATTGTAGAGAAACCTCATTGGAACTTAATGATTACCTATAATTTTTTAATGTAGTAGTCAATGATATGATTGCATGTGACAAATAAAAACAAAATCTTCACAATATAATATAATTTGGGACCCAAATGAATCACATCAATGAAGAAATTCATTTAAATGAAAACATTTCTTTATGTGGCAAACTAATTGTTTCGAATATAAGTCCCCTAAGAGATAACTCAGTAGTCAATGCCCACTTTTTTGTGAGAGGATGTAGGTTTAACGTTTGAGTCAGACGGAGTGTGATTTGAAGCTAAAAAAAAGAGCTACTCTTGTTGTATAACTCAGTCTATAAAAGAAATTAATTATAACAATTAGAGGCTCAATTTAAATTTCAATGCAGATGCTTCATGCACACGTAACAAAATAGAAATGTAAATTAGGAGGAACATGGTACCAAAAAATTAAAAATAGACAATGGTTTGAGTGGTACTGGTGGTAGCCGTTGAAATTTTGCACCCACGTGTGGTGGCCAAATAAACTACTCAAAATATCCCAAAAGTCTTCCACTTCGTTAACAACAATTAATTAAGACCATAATAATCATCATTAACTTAGCATTAAATTCCTAATCTCCTCCAATTAAAAAAACATCCAAGGTCAACCTCCATTAATCACATCCAGCTTTTTTAAATGTCGCCAGGTTCATCGGACGGCTTAGATTCGACGATCCAACTAACCACCCCCAGCAACGACAAATTCAATAACAGGTTAATGGAGATCGTAAAGTTGGTCAACAGTATCACTTTTAAATTGAAACGACGTAGCTCCATCAATGTGGGCCCACCCCTATATATTAGAAACGATTCTGGATGGATCCACATTTTTTCTTTGAAGCCTCCAATCCAACAACTCTACATGGTCAACTTGCATTAATCAAACAAACAAACAAGGAAGCTTCATTTCTAGAATGCAATATTAATCAAATCTCTTTCCAGTTTGGGTTTTTTTGTGTATACAATTTGTGGGATTTGAATATTTCAATTATAAGCTCTACACTTCATTAGTAGTTCTTCTTGATGACATAATCTGCGATGAGTAAAATGTGTATCAGTTGGCTGATATAACTTATATCAGTTGCAACTCAATCAAGGTAATGAGTTGATGACACCTCATTAAATTTCAGTTATACTCATCCAAGTGAATTTGTGGGAGCGGAGCGACCCGTCCGGATCCATGATTTTAAATGAGGTGTCATCACCTTATTAGTGTAACTGATATAAAGTTATATCAGTCAACTGATGCCCATATTACTTATTTGCAATAGCATTATAACTTACTTTGAGACAAAGAGGCGTAAAGCGACGCAAGGAGAGATTGCGGTCTGATCACTATGGATAATAGCGGGGATGGGGACGATTAACCTCCCGATCACACTTTCGACAACATGAAGGAAAGTGGGAAGAAGAGGGAGTGGCATGATACAGATTGATCCCAATAGACTGCTTTTTAGTTTAATATTTTTATGCTTTATTAGTTGGTTTAGTTTGGTTTATTCAATTATGTTTTGGTGTTTGTCAGTTTTTGATATGTGTTTGTTTCATTGGTTTAGGGAGTTACCATAGTTGCATTTTCAACACTGCTGCTGAGTGCTCATAGTTTTTTCCTGCGGCCCGAACCACATGTTGATCGTAGGAGCAGGTAGAGATCGGTTTGCCGATTTTTTTATGTAGTATGTTTTGATGAATGAAAGCCAGATTTTTATTTTTTATTTTTTTGCGGAAAAAAAAAACATAGTTTCATCTAATTAGATGTTTTCATTTTATCTGTTAGTCATTATAAAATCAAATTAATTTTAATTTAAAATAATGATATCAGTATTTTAAGCGTATATAATATTGATCAGTCAATTACAATTTTGGGATTATAAGTTTCTGTGTAAGATATGATGTATCATAATACATATGTTGAATAGGCATTATGAGTTTTATAATTCGTGTTTAAATTGACTATGGCTGCGTTATGATTAAAAATTGCATGAAATGGTGATTAGGTGGGCAGAATTGGAGCATTTGAAGTGTAAGGTAATGTTCCAAGATGGAGATTTAAACACAAGTTTGAGTCTAGAAGATTGACCCTTCCTGCAGAACCTAATGCACGTACAACTCATAGTGATTCGATCTATGATTTTAAAAGAAAATGAAACCATATTTTCTGTTTCTAATCAGAAAGGTACCCACAAGTTAACATTTGAAAACAACAAATAAATAAAATAACCCACAAACAACTTGACTAATGTGACATACAATATTTCTCTCTTCGTATTTTTGTATCAAATATAATATTAAGGTTTAATGTTGAATGCCTGTTGAAGCTCCTGCTTGATCCGGTCAAACCAAATACATTAGAATATTGCTTGATGTCTTGTACATGTGTTGGAAGAAAAAAATTATGTGTTGCGTTCTAATTAAGTTCAATCTCTACTACCGGGGTTCATTGACCTCTATCAATGTCCAGTGTCAAGGTACACCGGCCTTCGTGCTTTTGGACCTGTGACCTACGCAAAGCAACACATCAAAGAACGAGGTGTTTAGGGTGTTTTCAGGACACCACATCAGGCATGAGAATGAGTTAAGAGCCAAAATACATGAAAACTCTATAGAACGTTTACAAAGAGAGAAGGTAAATGTGAATTGTGGGGACCCCTCTCTTTTTCTTAGAGATGGGTATATATATTTGTTACCATTTTTACCACGTTTTGAAGTGTGATTGGTCAGTAGCAATATGGGAACAACTTCAGATCCACTCGAGGCTTGGAGTTCTAGCTTTTTCGGGTGCACCGCATGTGGGCGCTGGGCGAAGCCAGAAATTTTTTGTACATTTCTTATGCTCTTGGACGTACGTCAAAGCCCCTATATGCCTTTACAATGTGAGGTACCATCCTAGTATTCCCAATCTTGTGAATCCAGACTTCTCTTTTCGGGCGCGACGTATGTGGGGTTCGGGTGAGCTGAGGCACTTCCATACGACCCTTGTGTTTTGAGGTGTATGATGAAACCCCTAGAATCCTAGTTCAACCATGTACATGGGGTAACGTCCTAAGGGTTCATGTCTTCTGAGATGTTATTAAGTTCTATCTTTGCAAGCGTGCATAAGAGGCGAAAAGCCTTAAAGGTTACCCAGTTAGACGGGGAGGCTTAATGATGCTATGGAAAGACGGGGAGCCTTGGTGCTGATTGGAGAAGTTCTCTAAATGGCTTGGACCTCTTTCTCCTCGGGCCCGTTTCTTGTGCGCACCGGACTGAGCTAGAGAGTCTCCGAGATGTTGTTGGGTTGTGATCGATGTGTGATGTATCAAGTGAACTTTGTGGGGGGTTTGGAAGGATGGTCGAGGCCTCCATCCTTTGATAACTATGATTCATGACTTTCCTCGTACCTTTATATGATTTCTAAGCAAAACGAAACAGGAGAATGACCTCAAATTTGCAGCAAGGCATATTTATCGTGACGAGGTAAGTTATCGCGACCATCCTCATCGTAGGCTCTCCAGGACCGACATGTGCTAGGTGTGGCTTGCAGATGATGGAGAACAAACGGAGGAGGCTCGTCGCGATCGTCCTAGAGCGAGGATCATTTCAACCACTTCATTCGTTGGCGCCAACCTGGAGCAGGGCTCTTGGTTCGCCGATGGAGGATGTGCTCATGTTCTGTACGAGATTCGGTTTGTTGCGGCCCCTTTTTCAAACTAGTACAAAGAGCATAATGTATGCATCGTTGATCCGTGAGACACTTAGTTGAATTGTGGAGCGGGGTTGACGAGCATCTGGTCAAGTCTTACACGTTTCAAGTGATTTTAGCTCTTCATCCTGGAAGGGAAGATATATGTGCCTTCAACTTGATTAAGTGGGCTGGTACTAAAGATTCTCGAGTGACAGAAACGATGACTCTCCGGATAATATTTGAGATTAACATATTACAACTGGTTCAAGTGATTCAAGCTGAATGAGAGGTTTTCAGTGCCTTTGGTCTTGTGATTTTTCACATAAACAACTTGTATAAGTGATTTAACAGTTTTGCTCTCTTTTATTTTTGTAGGTATGTGAATAAAGTGGCTTATGCATTAGTTAGGTCATCTAAATTTATGTCCGACATTGGTATTGAAGAGGAAGTGTCCTCCCAAATAGTATTGAGTTTGTCTCTATTTTTGAAATTTAAGAAATAAAATGCTTTTAATGTAAGTGTTTTTTTTTTTATACATAATTACATAGTTAAAAACACGAAACTCTTATTAGAATGATAAAAATATAATATGTTATCTCATAACTCTAATAAATTAGGTGCATTTACAAAGTGCGATGAAATTTAGTTACTCAGCGCAAATCCAATGATGGACTCGGCATTAGGCAACTCTCCATAGCCAACAACAATCTCTTAGTCAAATGGTGGTGGCGCTTCGCGTGAAACCAGACTCGCTTTGGAAAAAGGTATATGCCAGAAGTATAAATGAGATTCGGAGGAATGGAATCTTAAGGCCGTGGAAATCAACAGGGTTTCACCAATAATCAAACTCATTGTGGAGCTGCATAAAGAGGTTGGATTTACTGATATTTTTGATTTAAAGGGCATAAAGTGGGTAATCAGCGATGAGAACACAGTGACATTCTGGACAAATGTTAGGGTGTTGGACAACTCTTTGGCTGCTACCTTCCCCAAACTATTCTTCTATATATGCACTAGTAAAGACAAAAGTGTTGGGCACCGCTTCAAGCCAGACAACAATCTGCCATGGGTTTTGAATTTCAGACGCGCACTTAGGGGATTGGAGAGAGATAATCTCGATTTCTTTCTATCGATATTGTCTACATTAAAACTCAACCCAAATTGTTGGGACAAAACACACTGGGTGTTTGAAAAAAGAAGAAGAGAAGTTTGTCATCAGTAAGATTTTCGATATGTTAAACAATGAGCATTCTCAGCAAGGCCTGGCTTGCGCGCACATGCTATGGCAACCTCTAATTCCCCCATAGATCTAGACCTTCGCTTGCCTTGCTCACTAAATAGTATTTCAACCTCTTGTGTTTTGGAAGTCAGGGAGTGTCGTTAATCATTGTCCAATACTTGTGTACTTTCTACAAAAAACACTTGGAGAATTGTGATCACCTACTCATTCATTGCCCTTGGAGCCGCTCGGTCTGGAGTTTAGTACTTAGCTGGTGGGAAGTTAAATCAGGCATGTCAAGATCAGTGGCTTTTTTAATTGATTAATAGAGTTCCTCTTTGCGCAACCCTAAACGTATCTATCATGTCTAGGGCTTAAAAGCCATGGTCACCATGCATCTAGTTCATCAAGATCGCAAGAAATGAATTTGTTTTCAAGGACACCGTGGTTGATGCCACCTCCACATTTTGAAAAGTTCGTACCTCGACCGATGCAATCGTCACAACAAATTTGTTTGACAAAAATGGAGATTATAGAACCTTTGCAAAATGGTCAAATTTTCCAATAGCCTTTGTAGCACTGTAATACAGTTATAAGATTTCTGTATATATCATTACTTGTTTCTCTTTTCTTTCTTCTCATAAGTAGATTAATAAAGTTTTCATTATTGATAAAAAAATATTATATCGACTTACGAATGAATGTCTATGTTTCTAAAATATAATTTAGTTACTCACTCATTTAACAACAACAGTTCAAGTAATTACAATAACATCAAACATTAAACAAAATCTTGAATACCTTATTATGAGAAACATAGGTTTTCAAACTCGGTTCTTCTTAAGCTTTTACCAACATATGAATGAAATGGTAATGGTTTTTCTGTGTTTGAAATTTGATTGTCTCGTGTTTAATTTAAAGCAACAACTGAGTTCTTTATAATTAAGGCATTGAAGGTAAAGTTGAAGTTCATTCAACACGAAACTACTACAGTTGTTCAAATGGCTAATCAAATTGATGATGAAGATGAGATGGACACTACGGTCACTTGTCAAACCAAAAGTGGGAATAAGATTGTTCAACCATATTTACTCTCTTCTCTCTATTGCATGTGTAGTGACCATCATTCTCCTTATGCAAATACACTTTCTCTCCTCTACTAGCAAAAACACCCGTGCGATGCACGGGAAGATTATAATATTTATCCCTCATAATTTTTTTTTTCTTTTGGTCTAAATCATGAGATTCTAGAGCGGGCCCACTTTTTGGCGGATGACCGTTGACACCTTTAAGTCGTTTGATCACACCCAGACTAATCGTCATTTGAGGTTTATTCATAAGTTTCGAATTTCACCTCTCCCAATAGATGTGTTGAGTGGGGATCGAACCTGAGACTTCTTTCCACACAAGCATCCTGTGTTAACCAACTGAACACTAAAGATAGATTATGTAACAATGTATTCAAAATTCATTCTCTTTTAGTAATTTGTATTTGGTTTAATAGTCATTTTTATAAATAAATAAGAAGAAAAAGATCTTTAATTTATGTACAAATAAATTTATTTTCACAAACTAATTTTTATTGAATTAAAATTTAAAAGATTTTTGTAAAATATTTGTACCAATATTATTAATTTGGTAGTGGAAATTGTAGATAATTATCCAACGTTAAAGTCTTTTGTCTTTGAAAAGCCGTCGGGAACTTTATTTTTCTACAACCACATGGAGTAGTCAGAAGCATGTCATCAGAACCGTTACAAATTCTGAGAGTGTAAAGTTATAGGTTTACAAAGAGAAAGTAAACATTTAATCAATTTTTGAAAATGTAATTAGTATCATCAATTATGGAAATAAAATTTGATGAGGTTAATAAGAGATAATTTTGTTAATGTAATTATTTTTTATAAAGTTAATTGATTAGTTATAAAAAATTTAAAACGAAATTATTATATTATATCTATTTTGTACCGAATTTTATTATAATTTGGTAACACACCATAGTCACTTTATGAAAAATATTTTTAATATGTAGTATGCGTATTTTGAAATTTTTTTGTGCCTACATGTTAGTTATAATTAAATTTAATGCGAAATTTGACTGATAGCGGGAATTATAATTAATTTACTTTATTACAAAAATTATAATTAATATAATTGATTGTTAGAAAAGTAATTGATTTTGAAATTGTGGTTAAAATTATTAATTAATAAAATGATACTTAATTGAATTAATTAAAGAACGGTAATCAAGCAAATTGATTTGGTGGTTATATTCATTTATTTCACTCTACAATCAACATTTAATTTATGTCAAAAAAAAAAATTATACAGAATGATACATTGGTTTGACTTTCTTCATCTTCTCCTTTTCCTTTCCTTTTCTTCTAATTTGCAAAGATAAAATAAAATGAATGTGTGTGTACTCTTTGCATCAATTTTGTTTAACTTATCATATTGCTACTCTCATTTTTTTTAGCTTTCATATATTCTCTTAATTTTCTTTTTAACATTTTTTATTTTTAAGTTCTTTACGATCTTCTTCTACTTTTGATCGTTCTACCCCTTTACCCGTTTTTTGTGGTTGAGCAAACCTTACTCCACTACAAACAGATCTCGTGCATTTGTTAATAATCTATTGCTCTATCTTGAGTAGCATCGATAATATTTTTGTTCTGCACTCAATATGGTTTGAGAATGATGATTTTGTTCTTCAATTTGTCACCATTGTGCACTTTCAACTATCGCAAGAACTATCAATCTTGATTCCATTCTCTTCCCATACTTCATTCCTGGAGAACTTGTAAGTATCTAATTGTAATTTTAGTTATTTTAATTTTGAAATGAACGTTTTAATCAAATTCGGAAGACGTTTTTTGTATAAATTATATGTAAATAAATATGATGGCTTTGCGATGCATGGAAGAATTATATAAATTATTTGTTGATTGTGTTTTTATTTATTTTAACCTATATGTACTTTACTTAGATTTGAATTAATGATACGAATTGCGTCCTTCAAAAAAAAATTATATGTACTTGTATTGAATTAGAAGTTTTATTTTGAGATTTCTTAAAAAAAAAATATTGGAGACTATATGTTTTTTTTATACCAATTTTGGGATTTTGAAATATTTTTCTAAATTTTTAAGAATTCTTAGTGAAGACGTTGTGTTCATTTGTTTCAATGTGCTTAACTATGAAATATAATTGTTTTTTTCTTGTGATACTGAGAAACATAACATGAATAAGTCAAAAAATAGTTGTAGAAGAAATTAAAAATTATTGTAGTGACAAATAAATGTTATTGTTGTATGATAAAAATATATGTATTAAAATTTTACAATTGTCACCAATAATTGTCCATGTTCTCTACTAAAATATTGTCTTCATTTTTCAAATCTGCAAGAAAAAAACATAATTAGTGAATAAAATGATGAGAAAATGTGATTAAATTAGTATTGCTAGAATTCCTAAAGGCTCTGGTTTGCTTGTATTATTTCTATCTAATTAATATATAATATATTTATTAATAGTTTTGATTGGTGACTACACTCTATGACGATAATTATCTAATGTCTTAACTTGCGTACTTGTGTGTTTGGAAATAAAAAATGTTTTCTTTTCCAATCAGAGCAAAAAAGAAGGAATTTTTGTTGTAAGATACATCAAACGATCATTAGTTGTTATGTAATAGTTCATGAGTTGTTTCTTGGAATCCAACTTTATCATTTATATTTATGAAAATGTTGAATATATATGTATATGTACATGCGCACACACGTTACGATAAAATAGATGATACAATAGAGATGAAATTATGCATATTCATACGTAAGATAAACATATAATATGATATTTCACTACAAGAAAAATCGCGATCTGTGACGGAAGTTTCTGTCACAAATCACTAAAATTTTGTCACAAAATTCATACTATGACGGAATTGTGACAAAATGATTCTGTCACTGTTCATGTTGTCACAAACGCTTGTGACAGAAAAGTCCG
>JAYMTK010002261.1:0-14244 GCA_036897405.1 Pelargonium myrrhifolium | reverse complement strand
AAAAGGAAAATGGGGGTTTCCAAAACAATGGAACCCACAAACCAAGAACGGGCCGCAGACCAAATTCCGGTGGTCGGCGGCGGAGATGTCGCTGGAACACGGGTCAGATCTGGTTGAGAGACACACAAGGAGCATTTAAGGCTAGACTCACATACCCTACTATCCCGAGCTCCATGTGGGCTGCTAGCGATTTTTGGCCTGAATGCATTTGGATTGCGCTCTAAGGTAGCTTCAACAGCTTCTCGTCTGGCAGCCTCATTATCAACGTTGTTATAACAATTGACACAATTGCACCCATCACAATATGTCCCGGATGCAAAGCACTCACAATACCTGTTACACTGCCAGAATTAGCTTCATCTCTGTTACTTCCTAAGCAAACTATCCTTGCCGCTATAGTTGTGTATTGCGAAATGATGTCAATTTCATATCATACCTACAGCTTCCTAAGTCATGAAGGCCCCCAACAAAACTTTTGGAGTTTAACAATGATTGGCATAATGAATGGTAAGTACATTTTATAATTAATAATGGCTGGCGCAATCAATATAATAGAATATATCTATATTCTTTATAGAACTTTTGATCGTATAAGAAGTCATTTTCCATGCTAAATGATACAGGTAAAACTACAGTATATGTAAATAAACATTTTGTGCTA
Source organism: Pelargonium myrrhifolium (assembly GCA_036897405.1). Lineage (NCBI taxonomy): Eukaryota > Viridiplantae > Streptophyta > Magnoliopsida > Geraniales > Geraniaceae > Pelargonium > Pelargonium myrrhifolium. The sequence continues at coordinate 13,583 of JAYMTK010002261.1, read as the reverse complement.
ATTTGTAATACAACCATTGGTTATTAAGAAAGTCGGGACTCGGGAATATTTAAACCAAAATTAGGAATCTCATTGTTTCCATTGTATTTTTCCAATTGTTAGTTTCTTATTATGCAACTTATTGTCCTTGTTAGGATAATGCTTTGTTTTATGATCTTGTAACTTGTTCTAAGTTCCCTTTAATCAAGAACTTGTTCCAAAGAGTACAACATAAAGTAATATTAATTAAAGAAAGATAGACGTGCAAATGTACTAACAAAAAAATGAAACATTCTATTTATACCCAAACAAATCAAGCAAAGTGAGTTTTAGGATAAGTCGTATTCAATTTCAGGCCACTTAAAACCTTTGGGGTTTGGTTTGCTCTTGCATTAAGAGCAATCCAACCAGCACAATAACCACCTTATCTACTACATTGTCCTCTACAATCAATTATGTAATGTGAAATTCAGGAAAAAATTTAAAAGGCAACATTTAAGCTACCAAACACACATGGAAAAGATAAATGTTGAATTTCATTATCATAAAAACGTCATAATTTCAACATGGTACCTAACTAGCCTAATTAAATGTTATTTTTCCTCCTATGAGAACCTCAAAGCAACTAAAATTGTACTTGCAAAGCCACTAGAATAACTAATAAAACTAAAATGTAATGTTTTTCCCTTTTTTCATGCAATTATAGAATAGATGAAAACGACCCTAAACCATGCAATACAATAACATTGTGATATATATAGCCAAATAAATACCTCAATAGCTACCGAGACAAATTCATCAATATCACATACAATGTCAAAATTATCTACGCAGAACACATTAATGCCTCAGCGATCAGATTGGATAATGAACTTACAACTTCAAGCAGCGCGAGTGTTTACAGTTACACTGCTTTTGCTTTTTTGGAGTGCCATCTTTAACGTCAACACTTGGCCTTGATCTCGACTTTGGAGATTCCGGTTTTCTGGAAAAGTAAAAAAGTTACGTTAGTGGACTCAATTCAAGGTTGTCAATGAAGCTTTCACACACAGTAACTCATCAGTTAAGCAAATCCATGTGTATGCACATAAACTTCCGTAAACTGAAACCTGTTTCAACTTTCACAAACCACGTAAATTGATTGAATTACTACAAGAAAGAGCAACACTTTTTATATATATGGAAAATTGAGTATTCTAATTATCCAAATCTTAAGTGAAATCAATGCCTCAATTTCGTGCTAATTATCTGTAATGAAGAACAAAGTTGAGAACAAAATGGCAAATGCTAGTGATCAACCTGCAGAAATTGTATATGCACAAGATCAACTGTCACAAAATTGCATTTCTTCTGTAAAAACACTGAAAATGCACAAAAATTCGCATTGCACACAGTTCAAACTCCAAAAACCCAATCTTCAAGCTAAATACAAAATCACCAAAAGAAAACAACAAAATTGCAATTGCTCAAATTATGATTTCGATTTTGGAGATTCCGGTTTTCTGGAAAAGTAAAAAAGTTACGTTACTGGACTCAGTTTGAGATTGTTAATGAAGCTTTCACACGTAGTGGCACAACGGTTAAGCAAATCTATGAGTGTATCATGTATGCACAAAAAAATTCCATAAACTGAGACCTGTTTTAACTTTCACTACATATGTAAACTGATTTAATTACTACAAAAAAGAGCAACACTTTTTATATACATACAAATTTGAGTATTCTAATTATCCAAAATGAAGAACAAAGTTGAGAACAAAATGGCAAATGCTGATCAACCTGCAGAAATTGTATATAAACAAGATCAACTGTCACAAAATTGCATTTCTTCTCTAAAAACACTGAAAATGCACAAACAATAAACATAAATGAGATAAAAAAAAAATCTCATTCCACACAGTTCAAATTCCAAAAACCCAACCTTCAAGCCAAAAACACAATCACCAAAAAGAAACAACAAAATTGCAATTCCTCAAACTTACACAGCTCTCACTGCCGGATTCAGAACCTGCGTTTGGCTCTGCGTCACCGTCTTCTGCTTCTGAGGACGCTCCGGCAAGGCCAAGCTCGCCGGAACACCACCAAATCCGGTGAAATCCAGCTGCCGAGCCAGCTTCTTCGCCGGAAAATCCGTCACACCTCCCTGTACCTCCATTTGCGCCTTCTTCGGAGCAAAAGGCGCGAATCCACCTCCGTCACCTTTCTCCATCAAATTCAAATTTCCAATCCGAACACAAAACACTCGCAATCACAAAATCGAGAGCTCCAACACGCTCCTCTGAGCTCAATCAGATAACAAGAACAAGAATTCGCGAACTCTCAGATCCAAAACCCAATCGAGCTTCGCCGAAACACAGAATCGCTCGGTAATAGCATTACTCGATTGTGGAGCTCGAGATTCGAAGCGTGAATCGAACAGAAACTCAAGCAATTGGAGACACTTCGATCCATACACAGATTCGAACAGAGAGAGAATGGCACTTTCGTAAATTTCTTCTTCTTCTTCTCCCTCTCGCAAACCAGAGCTTTTTTTTGAAATTCAATTTCGTAAGCTTTTGGACGGTCAGATTCGCGTGACGGTCTGATCGGACGGCGCGTGATGAGAGAGAGGATCTGACGGTTTGAATTCATAGAAGTGAGTGAGGTCAGTGGTTGACCGTCAGATTGATGTTGATTTTCCATAAATGCCAGTGCAGTCTCGCGTAGGGAGTTTCTATTCTCTACTATGCGTGCTACAGATGCTTACGTGTGGGGCCAATGAGGTGGAGCCACGTGTGTTGACGGACACTTGGCGGGTGGTGATTGGATGGGAGTTGTACAGGTCAAAGGGGTGAAAACGAGGGAATTTATTATCGATTTTCAAGTCAAATCCTTAAAATAAGTGAGAAGAAAAATGGAGTTGTTGACTTTATAGTTTGGATTTGAATATTCAAAATTCGTAAAATCGATACGATTTTACTCAACAAATTTACGGATATGATCATATTAAATTATTCTATTATTGTGAGTTTGACAATTGAATCGAACAAATTCGTTCATTTTACGTTGGTTTAAAATTGAATTCAAATAAATTCAAAACCCGAACACCTTTGAGGCGTGTAATTAATACTAATCAGCTGTTAATTTGAACAAAAAAGTGTTCGTCTGTTTCAAAGTTATATATTTGGACGTACAAAAGTAGTTCCAATTTTGATTCGTTTAAAAACTCATTTCCACCGTTCATCGAGATTGTCCAAGTCAAACTAGTTCGCTAGAGATAATAGATTGTGCCGGTTTATGTCTTCAAGCCCCAAAATTTGTAGTGGGGTCCTTAGCCTAACCTCGACTAGAGCTATGGACCCCACTATACATCTTTTCATACCGCGACAAAACGGCCTATAAAACCATGACTTCTCAACAAACGTTTTCAAAGCCTACTTCTAAATAGCGTTTGAATTACAATTTTTGTCGAGCGAAGATTCTCATTCTTCAGGTTTGAATTATAACTTTGTGATCACGAAAACGATAACTCTTATGTGAAACAATGATTTCAGTTCAATATCAAACTATGGATGATACTATGTTGTATAATCACTACCGTCACTTCCGCAAAATTTAACGAACTAAACGACATTTTTACGAATCAACTAGGCGAAAATCAGCAAATATGTATTCCAATTCGGACAACATTGACGATAAAACTCAAAAAATCATAGTACCTTCGTGTTCGTAGAGCTCAGGCGGACTATAGGGATCTGAAGTCCTAAAAGTCGGAATCTGAATCGCCATTGCGATGATCGTCTTGTCCACTTTTTGTCAACGGAACCCGTAACTCGGAAATGGGAACGGGAACGGGACGTTCGTTGAAATACCTGTCCCGGAGGAGCTCCATTGCGGTAGCTCTATTCGCAGGATCGTAACAAACAAGCTTTTTGACCAACGAGACTCCATCCGGGGAACAATTAGGCAGACAGGCTTCGAGTCCAATCGGGTTTTCAACTTTACTAAATGAAATCATTCGGTAATCGGGAAGTTTGGCGCAACCCGGCCAGACTTCCTCGGTTAAGCTCCCGAGAATGCTGAAGATTCTTCCCAGCTGATCGATATCAGAAGCTCCCGGGAAAAGGGGTTCAAGAGTCAAGAGCTCAGCAAATGTGCAGCCTAGCGACCAGAGATCGATCTCTAGCCCGTAGTCTGTGGATCCGTAGAGGAGTTCGGGGGCTCTGTACCAGCGGGTTCCTACACATGATGTGAGGGAACCGTGTTTCTCGCCCCCGCCATCCTCAGCCTCGTAATTGTAAGAACCCTTGAAAGGATCGTCTTCAAATTCGCTTGTCGTGCACGTTGCAAGACAAGATGTGTCACCATCGGGAACGTTTGATTCCTTGTCGGTTTCTTCGATGGAGCCTTTGGACTTGTTGTCGTCGAGCTCCTTGTCTGTTGCGGGAATGAGCTCGGGAGGCTCGAAGATGTGCACCTTATCGGGAGTATTCAGTTCGGATGGATGCGGGTTGTTGTTGGCAGCAGTAAATGAAGATTCCAGCAATATCCTAGCCTGAAAAGAAAACGAAATTAAGCACTTTCAATCCCGAAAAACGTGCAAAACGATGAATAAAAACTCGGTAGTGAAGCCATGTAGTTTGACAGAAAGCAATAATCACATCCCAATAGATATACCAATTTGGACCTGAACCCACGAGCACCTGAAACCTGACCCACATGTTTTGCGGGTTCGGGTGGCATATAATAAACCCAATCAATTTTCGAGTGAGGTCGGATTTACCATGAGAAAAGTGCAGGTCGAGTTAGGATTAGGTCTTTTCAACTCGAAACCCGAATTGTCAGCTCTACATCCCATCACGAAAACATTAACTACTATACACTAAAAAGATTTCTATTCACGAAGCTGACTCTACTAAAATAGCAGTTAACTCGCAACCCGATTCCATCAATATCGTAGTCTGGAAAATACGATGAAACTAAGCACTTCTAATATTCAAAAACTTACAAAACGATAAATAAAAGCTCAAACTCGGGTGGCAAACCATGTAGTTTTGCAGAAAGCAACAACCACATCCCAAAATCAAACGTTGCACAATAAAATTTGTTTCAATTCATCAAGCTGGACTCTTCTGAACTAGCGGTTAACTCAAAAGCTGACTCAAAAAACACCGCCAATCCTCTCAGAAACATACAAAGTAATAAATAAAAACTCGGGCAATAAGCCCGAACAGTTTCGAAGAAAGCAGTAACTGCATTCCAACATGAAAACATTAACTACTAGACACTACATTAGCTTCTATACATCAAGCTCTGAATTAGCAGTTAGTCACAAGCTACTATTGCATGAGAATGAAACGGAGCACTTCCGATCTTCAAACACTCACAAAATGTACATAAGAACTCAGGTATCAAACGTGTAGTTTTGCAAAAAGTAATAATCACATTCCAACGCGAAAACATTAATGTGCTAGACACAAAATTAGTTTCTATTCATCAAGCTGATTCTTCAAAGCTAGCATGTTAACTCACAAACAAGTAGGTGCAATGTATCTTTCTAGTTTCCTATTTTCCGAATCGAGTTACAAAAATGAAGTGTTACATAAACTTTTTGACTAGAATTGATTCCAATCTTTCATTTTCCAATGAAAAGTTGAAGTTCCAAAACTTAACTATCAACACCAAAATCAAACCATCACACAATTTGCCACATTTTGTACTGAAACACAGTCAACACTCAACAATAAAACTAAATGCTTGCCAAACCATAACTAGCATTCATTCCAATCTTTCATCTCCAAAACTAAGAAATTGAAGTTCCAAACTTACCTATCAACATCAAAATTAAAATCATCACAGAATTTGACACATTCCCTACCGAATCACACTCAACACATAAAACTAAATGCTTGCCAAAACATATTAAAGCATAGATTCCAATCTTTCACCTCCAAAAAAGAATTGAACTCCCAAATCTTACCTATCAACACAAAATTTGCCACATTTTCTACTTAAACTAAATGCTTCCCAAAACATAACTCTATCATGATATTTGATTCAAAATTCTCATCTCCAGAAACATAATTGAAGTCCCAAAATTTATCTATCAGCATCATCATCAAAATCAAAACTAAATCATCACAAAAATTTGCCACCTTTCTATTGAAACACACTAAAAAACGTATCAAACTAAATGCTTGACAAAACGTATTAAAGCATAAATTCCAATCTTTCATCTCCCTAAAAAGAAATTGAACTTCCAAATATTACCTATTAACACAAAATTTGCCACATTTTCTACTGAAACTAAATGCTTCCCAAAACATAGCCCTGTCATGCTATTTGATTCAAATCTCTCATCTCCAAAAACAGAAATGTAGTTCCAAAACTTATCTATCAACATCAACGTCATCATCAAAATCAAAACCAAATCATTACAAAATTTGCCACATTTTCTATTGAAACGCACTCAACGCTCCACACACAAAATTGAATGCTTGTCAAAGCCTAAAACACAAACCATCAACAAAAAACACACCAACCCAAAAATCAATCCCTACCAACATTATCTCAATCAACATCAAAATTAAAATTCAATTATCACAATATCTGCTACTTTCCCTACCAAATGATTCTCAACACATAAAACTAAATGCTTGCCAAAACGTGTTAAAGCATAGATTCCAATCTTTCACCTCCAAAAAATGAATCGAACTTCCACATCTTACCTATCAACATCAAAACCAAATCAACACAAAATTTGCCACATTTTCTACTTAAACTAAATGCTTCATGACATTTGATTCAAAACTCTAATCTCCAAAAACATAATTGAAGTTCCAAGACTTATCTACCAACATCAACATCATCATCAAAACCAAAACCAAATCATCACTAAATTTGCCACATATCTATTGAAACACACTCAACACACAAAACTAAATGCTTGCTAAAGCACAAACCATCAACAAAAAACACACCAACACAAAAATCACTCACTATCAACATCATCATCAAAATCAAATCATCACATAACTAAATGCTTGCCAAATCAATCACTACCAACATTATCTCTATGAGGACATGAATATACATCAACAAAATTTGAAAAAAAAAAAAAAAAAAATTACCTGCCCAAAATCAGAAATCTTAAACAAACCATCATCAGAGAAAAACAAGTTACTCGGCTTCAAATCCCGATGCACAATCATGCTCCGATGGCACGCATCGACGCCACTCAAAATCTGCATCATCCAGCTCTTCGCCTCGCCGACGGCGAGTCCACCATTCTTCTTCGCCTCTCCGATCACGGCGGCGAGATCGGTCCTCAGGAACTCCAACACGAGCACCGCGTCCTCCTCCTCCCGCCAGAAGTACTCGAGCAAAACGACGACGTTCGGGGAGTTGTGGAGGACCTGGAGAGCCTCGATCTCGCGGAAGGCGGACTGGTAGTCGTGGACCTCCTTGAGAGCCACCGTGAGGCCGTCGGAGAGACGGCGAGCTCGGTAGACGTCGGAGTAGGCGCCGGAGCCGATCCGGTGGAGGATCTCGTACTTGGAGGTGATTTCGGGTCGGGTGTGGATGCTCCAGCTCTTCGGTGGGGCCTCCATGGGAGAGGATGGACCGGACCGAGTCGAATCGGAGGGAATCGGAGGGTTTTTGGTGGTGTGGATATGGAGGAATTTTTCAGTTTTTACAGTTTGTTTTGGGATTGGAGAAGAAGAGGATGAGTGTGGTGATGGTGTTAAATTACGAAAATGCCATTTTGGAGGATATAATTTTTTTTTATTGTCTTAATGATGAGATTTCCGAAGTTGGCCCGCGATCAACATCTTTAAGCCATACCGCATCTCACTAATATGTTTAGAACATTTGATATTGTCTCTATTTTTTTTTTGATACAGACAAGTGCCGAAATCTTGCAACGACACGGTATCCTTATATTTACAGAAAGAGACAGTTGTTCAAATTCTATCTTGCAACGGCACGGTACCTTCATATTTACATGGAGAGACCGTTATTCAGGAGTGAGATTTCGTCTCTCTCCACAGCCTAGGGCTTTAGGCATCATATTTACAAGGAGAGTCCTCACTTCGTCTTTCTCCATAGCCTAGAGCTTTAGACATTATATTTACAGAGAGAGACCGTTGTTCAGGAGTGAGACTTCGTCTCTCTCCATATCCTAAGACTTTAGAAACATGATTGCACTAAAAGTGGTCTCTTACACCCCACCACAAAAAATGTGTGCAATGGAAATCGATCCTATTACCCTTATTTACGCAGTTGGATATACCAATTGCGCCACACCTTGTCTCTTCTAGTTTTAAAATTTTCATCAATCACCCGTCAATTTCTATTAATACTTGAATTTTGGACGGACTGAACATAATCTCCAACGAATAGAAACTTTGAATCCACCCGTGCTTGTAGACAAGTCAGTGCGGGTGAATCAAAACCAACGACTTGATAGTTATTTTTTTCGAAGACCTACTAAAGAAGCAATGCATTGAACTAAAAGTCTAAACATGGAAAACTAGAATTCAAAACAATGGAAAAACATGTACATATAGCCCAATCCAAAGGAAAACAAATTTCCACAAAATTTAGGAAATGTAGTAGAGAACCAACAAAATTACATTTTCCCACAAAAACCCATCTATTGAAACATAGTAATTTACATAGTAACATCACTCCATCTCTAACGAAAACGACTACTCTTAGTTCAAACTATGTTACGACAACTTCAGTACGAGCAAACAAAATCAGCAATACCAACACCCATCAGATCAAGTAGTTTAAGGCACTTGAATTTTCCCTCAGAAATCTCAGGTTCAAATCCTATCTGAACCATCCAGGATGTTGTCATACGTATGAGCAAAAGCAACTATTCGTTTTGGCGTCCACATTTCTAATAAGCATCACAACCTCCGCACACAAGACTCCTGCATTCAATGAAAAGCCATTGTTACGGGTTTTGAAGCTTGCGCTTACAATGTACTAATCAAATTAAACGTCAATCGTGACATTTTATAGTTTTTTTATCGCAACCTATTGTCATTTGTATAAATACCGTCTTAGAATGAGTGTCCACTTTCTCATTTTTCTCTTATAACCTTTTACGCTCTTTTTGTAACAAATTCAAGGGGTATTCTTGGTAATTCATGCTTAACTAACCTACCGACTGAAAAGGAAAGTGTAAACACATTTTGGGCAAAATATTTCCCGAGCGCGGACACTATATTGGGACAGAGGAAGTATTTTTTTTTCCTCACTCTCTAGAAGAGTTCGAAAGTAACGGATTCAATTCTAGGAGCTTTGTATTTAGTTCTTCGGGTTATTAACCGTAAGAATTGACTAACAAATTCGATGGCGAATGTATGCTAGTACATGACTTAGAGCAATGTAAAGTACTAACCCGATCGAGCAACCCGATCGTCCGTGCCTTCTCTTCCCCGGCATCTCCATCCTCCTCGGAGGTTGAATAACAACCTTAATGGCAGTATCGAAAACAGCTTTGACATTCTGAAAGAACACAAAATCTTTCAAAGAAAACAATATTCGAAGCAAATTTGAATCCCGAGTTCATTCGTCTAATGACCTACCTGTTGGGTCTTCGAGCTGCACTCGATGTAAGCAGCAGCACCGATTTGCTTCCTCAGCTCCTCCCCCTTATTTTGTTTAAACCGAACGAGTTCCTTTCAAACAAGTGAATCGAGAAGGGGTAAAAAAAGTATATCCACGTAAAAGAGATCGTACCTGAGCGGATGTTATGATATTATTATAGCCCACTTGATCGGCTACAAATCCTCTGTCGTCACGAAGATCTGTAATCGTTATGGAATTAAGTATATATTATTCATGAACGAAAATACGATTCATGAGACTACAATATGTCGGAACATGACCTACCAAGCTTCGTTCCAACGAGGACGATTGGAACATTGGGCGCAAAGCGCTGAAGTTCGGGCATCCACTGAGAACAAAAAGATGAAAGTGGTACACTTCAAGTTAACGATAATGCAAAATCTAGAAAACGTTGAGATACAACAGCTCGAAGGTTGATTATCAAAAACCCGATTTTTTTCTTGGCTTCACACATGACATAACAGATGAAAATGATACTTTTAGTTGCCGATAATGCAACATTTACAAAACATTGAGACAAAACAATGACTATATCCCGTTTTTCCCGACTTCAAGAGTGGAGGATATACTACATATAGAACAAAGAAAATGATACTTCTAGCTACCGAGAATGCAAAATTAAGAAGAGATACGGTAGCTCGTAGGTTAATGATCATAACCCGACTTTTTTGTAGACTTCTAGTCACCGATAATGCAAAATCTAGACAACATTGAGATACAATAGCTCATAGGTTGATGATTATAACCCGACTTTTTTGTAGACTTCTAGTTTCCGATAATGCAAAATCTAGGCAGCATTGAGATACAAAATCTCATAGGTTGATGGTCATAACCCGACTTTTTTGTAGACTTCTAGTTGCCGATAATGCAAAATCTAGGCAGCATTGAGATACAACATCTCATAGGTTAATGATCATAACCCGACTTTTTTATTGACTTCTAGTTACTGAAAATGTAAAATCTAGACAACATTGAGATACAAGCTAAAAGGTTGAGATCATAACCCGACTTTTTTGTTGACTTCTAGTTGCCATTAATGCAAAATCGAGACAACATTGAGATACAATAGCATATAGGTTGAGATCATATATAACCTGACTTTTTTGTTGTCTTCTAGTTGCCGGTAATGTAAAATCTAAATAACATTTAGATACAATAGCTCTTGGGTTAATGATCATAACCCGAATTTTTCGTTGACTTGTCGTTGCCAAGAATGCAAAATCTAAACAACATTGAGATACAATAGCTCATAGGTTGATGATCATAACCCGACATTTTTTGTTGACTTCTTGTTGCCAATAATGCATAATCTAGACAACACTGATGATCATAACCCGATTTTTTCTGAACTTCAAGACGATATGATCATATAAACTACACACAAAAAGGACCCAATCATCAAACCATGGGCACTGAAATGAGTACCTTCTTAAGAATATTTTCATAGCTTGCTCTGCTAATCAAAGAAAAAGTCAACACAAAAATGTCCGCTCCTCTGTAGCTCAGTGGCCTCAACCTGCTATAATCCTCCTGACCTTCAAACCAAAAACAAGTCAACCAAAAAGGACACAAACCCGAATCCAAAACTTCCAAATTACCAAACCAAACCCTAGAAATCAATCAAAAAAACATAATTAACCAATTACCAGCAGTGTCCCATAGCCCTAAACTGACAATGCTCCCATCCACAGCCACATTTGCACTGAAGTTATCAAACACAGTGGGTATATAATCCTAATAGCAAACAAAAATGAGTTTTATAAACCCAAGAAGAAGTAGATTGATGAACTAAAACAAAAAAGAACAAAAAAGTGATCTTTTGAAGAACCAATCAAGGTGTTGTAGAAGAAGTAAAAACCCAAATGGAGGTATCAGATAAGAGCTCAGAAATGGAGAAAAATACAGTAATTTATAGGGAAATAAAGGTTTTTGAGAAATGGGTTTAAATGCAGTCTCACATAAAAAGAGAGGGAGATTTGTGAATTAAACCCAATAAAAGTTATGAAAATGTAATCTTTTGGAGGACCAATGTTAGTATTGAAAAACAAAACCATATATAGACTGACACAAGAGCTCATAAATGGATAAAAGTAGAGTAATTTACAGAGAGAGAGAGAGGTTTTTGAGAGATGGGTTTGTAGGAACTCATAGTTAGGAACTTGTTGTTGGAAGTAGATTGATGAATTATTACTAAAAAAAGATAATAATTTTTAGAACCAAACTAAGTATTCATAAAAACCCATATGGAGAAATCACATAAGAAATCAGAAATTGAGGAAAAGACAGTAATTTACAGAGAAAGAAAGGCTTTTGTGATATGGGTTTGAAGGAACTTACAATGAGGAACTTATTGTGGATGGAGATTGATGAATTAAACCTTATAAACATTAATAAAAAGATTATATGTTTTTAGAACCAAACTAGGTATTGAATGTGTAGGAACTCAAAAATGGAGGAAAATACAATAATTTACAGAGAAAGAAAGGTTTTAAGGAACTCACAAGTCACAATGGGGAACTTGTTATAAATATCACTAAAAAAGCATATTTTTCTTAGACCAAAACTAGGTATTGAGAAAAACCCATGTGGAGAAATCACACAAGAACTCAAAAATGGAGGAAAACACAGTAATTTACAGAGAAAGAAAGGTTTCTGAGAGATGGGTTTGAAGGAACTCACAATGAGGAACTTGCTATAAATATCACTAAAAAAGCTTATATTTTTCCTAGACCAAAACTAGGTATTGAGAAAAACCCATGTGGAGAAACCACACAAGAACTCAAAAATGGAGGGAAACACAGTAATTTACAGAGAAAGAGAGGTTTTTGAGAGATGGGTTTCATGAAGGAACTCACATAGGGGAACTTGTTGCTGGTGTAGCAAATGAGCATGCAAGTCTTCCCAACAGCTCCATCTCCAACTGTGACACATTTAATGAACCTTGAAACACTCATTTCTCTGTAAAAAATTCAAATTTTCTCTTTCACTCTTCTTTTCCAACAAGATGGAGTGTGAAAAGTTGAGTGAAATGAGCAACAAAGAAGGTAGAGGTAGAGAAGGGTTAAGAGAGGAACAGTAGTAGAAGAATAAGAAAACAAAGACTGAGATTTGATACTTCAGAGAGGTGAGAGAGAGAGAGACATAAATATGGAAAGAATCAAAGAAACAAAAATGTCAGACTTTATGGTTCTTGCAGCCAATGTTAGCTATAGTTTCAAGACAAAAAACATTATGCCAAAATAAAAATGGTGTTCATCTCAAATTTTATGTGACAATATAACAACTCAACTCAGTTTATAATATGTTTGTAGGAAAAAAAAAAAAAAAGAATCTCAACCAATCAATAGTGATCAATAAGGTGATGTCACATCATTTTCTTAATACTTATACTCGTTCTATTGAGTTTGTGGGCGCGAAGTGTCCGCCCGGATCAATTTGTTATTGTTTTTTGACTGAGATTCATTACACTCATGTTTTTATACATGCACTGTGTTGATGGAAATATTTTTTTTAAACTAAAGAGCGAACTTGATTAAAAAGTCATAGACAACAAAAGGGTATACAAATATTGAATACTCGACTTTATTCGTACCAAACGATCAGCATAAGGTCCGACCTTTTTTGTAAAAAAGAGAGTATGCAATCACAAGTCGCAAATGAGTGTTTTTTTTTTTAACTTTCTAACATAACAGAATCCAAAATCAAGAAGAAGACTCATAAACTAAAACTCAAAAAAACAATTAAAATGGCAAACCACAAAACTAAAATGGAATATCTAACCTGCGAAGTATAAATTTTCTTATAGAACTCGCTTACTACATCCCTAAACATGATGACAATAATGTTGTTACTACACCTAAATTTTGAAATTCACCGAACACTAAAGCAAAGAAAACATAAAAACTCAATACATACTCATCCTTTGGGGGGGGGGGGGGGGGGGGGGAAAACACGGGGGGTCCCGGGGGGGCGCCCCCTTT
>JAYMTK010002260.1:0-14245 GCA_036897405.1 Pelargonium myrrhifolium | reverse complement strand
GAGCTCGAACGGCTCGTTTAAGACTCGGCTCGTTTACACCCCTACAGTCATATGGAGTATTTGTTACTCCAATAAATAAGAGTTCGTAATCCTATATATAAATGAGCACAAGGAATCAGTACCTACCTTCACCGTGTAAGTGTATCACTGTTGGTATCTTAGGAAATTAATTAGCAAAACCTAATTTCTCCGTGACAATAATTGATATTTATTGTACACTACGTGTCTATTTTCTTTTGCGTCATTCCTGATGCAATCAACCTTGACAAAAACCCAACCTTGCTATTGACTTATGACGCATTGCTTTTATTTATTTTCCGGACATTATTATTATAACGTTTGACTCTGCTTTTTACCTACGTCACCACACTTTGTTCTAATTTTCTAGTTACGACAATAACCACAGATTCCTGATAAGTCTTCATAATGAGTGTACTTGACTATTAGTTTTGTGAAAATCGTTAATTACGTACATGGTTTGACAAATACACTGAAATTATTCTGTATCAATTAATATTTTTGTTGGGACGTTGCAAAACGTATTGACTCATTGGCTTTTGTATGCAGAAAATGGGAATGTTTTTTTTTTGCTTTGTTTTGTTTATTCAGCATTAATATGGCAACAAAATTTGGTGATGCAGCCACCGAATAACTGTGGTTGTTGGACCGACCGGACCAGTTATATTTATATGAATGTTCTTCGAGAAATGTAGTAAAGTGTCAAAACAAATATTAATTTATAATCAAATCATACCTATAAATATGTTTGCCTATTTTTGTATATATGCGTATTAAACTATTTGTGCAGCTTGTTAGATCTTAACTAATGAAAAAATGGATCTATGTCAATAAGAAATAATTGGAAATGAATAGTTCAATTATACACTCATATTCAACTATTTTTATACTACAATTGCCTCAAAGCTATCTTTTGCTTTGTGTTTGCTATTTTGAGTATTTTTTCTTGTGCATATAAAACTATATATAATCAAGTTAGTTTAATAATCTGCCTCTTTGACAATAGACTTGATTTCTAAGCAAAATCTTCTACTGGTTGGATACTAAGATTTTATAAAAGGTTTTATCGGTTTCAATACATTTTCTTCGTTTAATTTTATTCCTAATTAAGAGTATCTGCGTGTATGGACTTAATTTGAGAATTAAAATATCTCATCTGTAAATTTATAAAATTATACTCTATTGTTATTGGCTTCTCTGGTTCTATGTTTTTCATCATCATTATGAGTCTTTGGGTATTGCTTGAAATTGTTGCTCGTCGGATGTTTTTCATGCTGACATGTGTTTATTGTCTACTGTTGTAGTTAATATTTCGACTAAGTATGTAGCAATTGATCGTTATTTTGAATATTTGAGATCTGTGAATCTGATTATACTCATTTGAGATCATGCATCTACTCATATGTCATTGAATATCTTAATTTCTCCATCTTTGCCCAGTCAAATATTTCAGATACCACTTTCAACAATGATAGTTTGTTGCCTCAGAAAAAAAACCTTTGAAGTGAAGTTTTCTTGTATATATTGAGTGTCGAAAAATTCAATAAAAAAGTAAAGTACAACCCATGAACTTGGGCAAATTGCTGAACATTGTAAATATTCTTTTTGTGTGCTTGATTTAATTTTTTGTTTATTTTGCTTCCAACCACGCTAAAGTCTGGTGTCTGATCAACGATCTGCAAAGAATAATTATAAGTAATTCATTAAGGTTAATATATATAATAAAGAGCAGATTTTTCATCGAATATATGTGCCATATTATCTATTTAAGTTGTATTGATCGATAACATCAACCACACCATATTCAATAACAAGAAGTCAGCACCATTTTACACTCCAAATTAAAACAAATATTTTGAGGGTAGTGAAGGAGCAATAAAAAGTTGCATTGATGAAATATTTCCATAATAATAGTAAAACACAACACAACACAACACAACTAGTAATGAGTTGATGATGGCATGCATATGGTGTGGACCCCACTCATCCCATACATGCACTTGAATTATTGTTTCTCATTTTCATTTCAGGTGGAAGATGATGATGATGATGAGATTGGGATTATATAAATAAATTAGGTTAAATATGTAATACAGTATTAGCTACAGCAGAGAACAAAAAGAAGTGAATTTTTTTTACTAGTATTAGAGTAGAGGATACTTTATTGAAGAATGTCAATTTGAATGAACAGAACTGAGAATAGAGTGAATTGTGAAGAGCTCCAATGGAATTTTAGATGTCACAAATTATTGCAAGTTTAGATTGAGAGACAGAATTATTAATTTATGGCCGTGATTTACATTACATTACAAGTTTGCAACGAGCCAACGAGTGCTGTGTAAACCGTGTGGGCCCACTACGTAGTACACGTGATGCCCCACACGTGACACGTTCACTTCGTCTTTTATGTCTGTCGTGTCTGCTACTTTCCCCTTCCTCTGAAATACCCTAAACACCCTTCTTCTTCTTTCTTTTAAACAAATTAACTTGCATGATGACACAATTATTTCTGTATGCCAATAATTTTAAAACAAATTAATTTGCCAATAACAGCAGGATCCCGTCAATTAATTAAAATGCAGTTAATATGGTTTTTGTTGTTAATTTTGTTACTTTTTCTTTAAATCAACTAAAGTGGTATTGGCATTAGTAATTTACGTACATGAAACTTCCAAAGAAAAAAAAAACGCTCTCTCTCGTACAATGAAAGGGTGTTAAAGGGTGTGACACATAGGTTTTCGTCTGGAATTGAGGACAACAGTGGGTAATGGGATTGATCGTGTGGGAGACGATGTGTGGTGATAAGGTTATCGTTCTGTGAGTGGTGGTTGAGATTTGTGGGGTAGGCTTGGCTGTTAGGATTGTCAGTGAGGGCAGTACGGGGAATTATCTTTTGGTGTCAGGGCTGGGTTGTTGGGAGATCTAGTCATGGATGATATTGGAGGATATGAAAGTACCAGTGGTGGTCGGAAGGAGACGAGGCCAAGCCCTAATCAAGTGGCGGCGGACTTCGGCCTGATGCGGTTGTATGAAGAGGAAGATGAGGCTATCGATTTTGGGGAAGGCTATAGTTTGGCGGTGGCGGCGCCACCGGTGAAGCGGACGACTTGGCAGATTGTTGGGAAGATCCCCTTGGATTCCTAGATCCACTTCAAGGCTATGCGGGCTAGGCTCGCGTTGCTGTAAAGGCCGATGAAAGAGATGAACGCCTTCGAGATTTTGGAGGATTTCACGGGTGGAGGGGATTAGAGATTTCTGTTTGAGTTATCCCATGAGTGGGACGTCAAACGAGTCATTGAAGGCAGTTCATGGATGGTAAACTACAAACCGCTGGTTTGTAAGATGTTAGAGCACGGAGGAAATGCGGAGGGGGCTGGCATATCCTGGACGAAAATGTGGGTGCAGGTTTATGGCATCTTGGATAAATGTCGTTCCAAATTAGCACTGAAGTGAATCTGAGCAAATGTGGGCAGGTTTGTCGGCTTTGACAAATCATAGGGCGCAGGTGTACACCCCGGATACGTGAGAATTCAAGCAACAGTGGACATTCAGAAGCTGCTTAGGCGGCCGACGAAGGTGAGACCGCTTGGGGGGTTGGACCTGGGTGTATTTCAGGTACAAGCACCTCCTTCATTTTTGTTTCGTTTGTGGAATTCAGGCCCACGACGAAAAGATCTGCCCGATTTGGTACGAACTAGAGGACCTGGGCGACGAGAGACCATACGGGGTGTTCATGAGAGCCCCAAAGAAGAAAGGGGACATGTATGTTGACAAGTGGTTTTCGGAGGAGAATTGGGAGACACTGATTAGTACTTGTATTAGTTTGGCTTGTTTTTTTTTTGGAAAATTTTTTTACTGGAAACGGGGGCGCTTTTGCCCCTTGGTTAAAAAAAAAAAAAAAAAAAAAACTAAAGTGGTATTGGCATTAAATCAAAATTAAGGTTAATAACAATTTTCTACCATGTAGTATCACTCATTTGCAATTAACTACTATGAACTACCAAATTAACTTTTAACTATCATGTACTTTCAAAACGTTACAAATAGTTAATTTGGTAGTTCAGGTGGTTAATTACAAATGTGTGATAGTGCAAGGTAGGAAATTGTAATACCCCTAAAAATTAAATTAAATACATATTCAACACTATTATGATATTTAAAAATTGAAAAATATTTTTTTTTTGAAAACACGGTTTAACTTGTAATGATACGCCAATTTTTTTAAATAAAAAATCTGAATTTGCATAATGCATGTAGCAGTGTTAGATTCTGCATTTTTCGGCCACCAGAATTTGTAACATTTTAAATTGAAAAAAATGTCAGGTTATTTATTTCATATCTAATTTTCACATCCCATATGAATTTTAAGACTCAAATCCACATAAATTCTATTTCAAAAGGTAGCTGGTCACGGAAGTTTTTCAAAGACTTGTGTTAGATTCTTGGTATCTAAGAATTTTTGGTTGATTTTTATATTTATTAGTACATGAGATTATCAGTGATTGCATTTTCTCTCTTATCGGCACTTATCCGCATAAAATTACGAGTTATTTTTTCTACTAAGGAGACAACATGTTCCACGAAAATTACAACATCACTTGAAGTCAAAATCATAATATGGGCCAAATATCGAACAACCCGAAAACTCTTCGGACATGAGTTTGAAATCCACAAAATTCATAAGGTATGAGAAACGTCATGTAGCTAGAGTCTCCCACAAAATTGTGAAGCCTCCCAATGGAGATTTATGCGGAGCTTCCCATAAAGCTCATGTTTGTGAAAAGCCCCACGGAGCTTACTTACTGGGCTTTCCCACGAAGCCTATGTGGCGCTTCGTGAATCTCTTTCGGTGAGCTTTGATGTACTTCCTGCAAGCCTACCATGACAATAAATTTCTCATGTATGTCACAAACAAGCTTTTAAAAGTACTGTTGAGAGTACATTTACGTGACTTTCGAAAATACTTCCGAGAGTGCTTTCATGTGACTCGTAGAAGTACTTTCGCACAAGCTACCAAACGATCTCCTAGAAGCTAATCCAACATTTAGCATAAATTATGGTTCAAGAAATTTGTCGAAGATATGAGGATGTTACCTAGAGATGTAAATACTCCCTAAGAGCCCTTCATCATCCCTCATTTCTTGAAGGGAAAAAAAAGGAAATCGAGATCTTTCGAAACTCAAGGATGTCATCTGCGACGATAAGATACAACTTGAAAAATAATTTTACGCCATAAAGCTTGAAACGATGTCATACTAGCTAACTTATTAGTAAAAACAAAAAACTTATTTTTACATTCATGTAAAAAAAAAAAAATAGAATTTCATCTCTAATGATAAACTTGCAAATTATTATTACAAAATATTTGTTTCTTCTTCATCCTTCCAACTAAAGTTTTTATTTGATTGATAAATCCAATTGAAGTTAGATATGAGATGAAGTGTTAGAAATAATTGGAAATAAATAAATAATAGGCATGGCCCATTGTTGGATAGCTGCACCATCGACTTGATCAAAGATGATACAAATTTGACCAACAAGCAAACCCTGTACCAACCATTGACCAACAATTTTAGTCAAATACAAGAGAAGACCCTGGTCTCTTTCTTTCCAATAATAATAATAATAAATTGCATCCTCATTAACCATACACCAAATAACTAAATAATTAATGCAAATTAAAAATCATTGATAAGGAGGAGGTATTTGACCCTGCCATGTCCACCACAGGGGTCTTTTGGTCTTTACAATATTGACCAAAGTACTATACTTTATCATAACCACTCTCTTTTTCTTATTATGTCTTTGTCCATTTATGATTTACCATTGCCAGTGGCATTCCAAGTAATATCCTGGAAGAACTGAAGCCAATTGTTAATCCTTCAATCTTTTGATATAAAGCCAAACCAGGAAAGGAATCCATGGTGGTGGTGGATAGGTGATTGTGGGTTTTTGTGCTTGGTTACACACCAGATTTTGGGTTTAAACATTGGAGCTAAAGAAGAGCAGAAATCTAAGAAAGTGCAGTTTTAGCCAAATCTAAGGTTTGTCAAAAACCCAGTTGATTTTGATGTTGAAATTGACAAGGGGTTTCACTGAATTGATTGTCATGCAGATATTTCTATCTGAAATATGATTTTGTTTATATATGCTTGGAGTTACTTTCTTTTCTGAATCTTATTTTCTTTTCTTGCATCTTGGTGCTGTATGTCAAGCATGAAATGACTGCATGTTATGATTATGATTGAAGTGTTTTTGGACCAAATAGCTTTCAAGTTTCTACTTTTAAGGTAACATGTGTGGTTTTTGAAAATGGGTTGGTGATAGATTTGTGAAAGGTGGAATCTTTTTTGCTCTTGACATGGCAAAAATTCAAGTTCCAATTGGTTTGTAGTCGAAAAATGAGATCTTTCTCAACTTCACAAATGGACTGAGTGCTTTGGTTTCAGATTTGCATGTGTGTTGTTTGTGTACTTACAAATCATGAAATTTGTGATCAAATTCCAGAGTAAAGATTTTTTTGTTGAGATTTTACATGGGTTTCAGATCGAGTTCTTGATCTGTTATAAGAAGCTTCGTTTCAAAACTGTACTGTTCCAGCCACAGATCAAAGTTCGCCTTATAGTCTTTGTCAATTTTCTTATGCCTCTTGAGTCTTGATCTTTTTGAGTTCTACTTATGCTTTCTTGTATCATGTTGTAGGTGTTCCTGAGAAATTCCAAGGTTGTCTGTAACTTTCACTTGAAGGTTTATTAATTGTGTAGGTGTATATGGTAGCATGTAGGGGAAAAGTTTGTTGATCTGCAGACGACTTCTGTTATGATTAAGATAGTCTGGATGGGTTTCATCTTGATCTAGATTGTCGCTTCAGTACATGCCCTAATGGATGTTGAAAGTGTCGAGTTAATTTTAAAACTTCAAATTAGTTTGATTCGTGGTCTTACTTATAGCCTCTTCTAGATTGTGTACTTGCGTCATCCATATTGTCATCATATGTGAGATGATTTATGAGGCTTATTGACTTTTTACTTCTTCCAATTCTATTCACTTTTGCAAGAAGTTTGACTTTTTGTTTATTCGCAACACTTGCAAAGTTTTTCGGTGTTTATTTAGTTAACTGATAAGCGTTAACAAATCCCCTAATAAATTTAACTTTGAAATAAGAAGAAAGTGTGCTTGTATTTTTCACCAAGACACCAAGAATTATTATGACTTTGATAGCACAAACTGGGATAGATTGTGAGCCTTAATATAGCATTATAACTTATCACTCATTTGTTCCTAGGAATTTTTTGTGTGCTCATTTTGTTTAGTTATAGTTATTAAATTTTGGAGGTGGGAGTACGAGTAGTGGAGTACTCATCCTCTACATCACCTCTTCTTGGCAATGATAAACCTTTAGGCTTTTGAGTCAGAGCTGATCACATGTTTAAGCTTTGGATAAATTACTCTGACTTGACTTTGTACTCCTTGCATGCCTGATTGATTGCCTTCTCCATCCATGAGAAAATATAGTATCTTTAGCTCATATTTGGATTTGGTTCATTACCATATAAGCACACTCATATGTCATTATAAGCTAATCATATTATTTTCTACAGAACACGTCAGCTTGTTCATGTATCATCCATTCCAAGTATCGATATCCAGAGAATGATGGTGAAGCTGCATTAACTTGAGCAACCTGTCTTTTTGTACCAGTAAGAGATCCTGGCACTTCTCTTGGTCCTAGCTTTCCTTTGGTTCTTCTAGATCGAATAATTGATTCGTCTTTAATGGGAACATCCCAGAAGCCTAGGATATCTGATGGTTCTGGGTTTTATAACCAGCCTGTACGAGAGCTTGATTCTTACTCATGGCCTCCCGACAATAAAATGGACAACTTCTCGTGCCCAGATGATAGTAGCCAAGGAACTAACCTTTCAGTTCAGGCTTTCGAGCAGTGTTGCACGCTTGAATCAACCTCTGGAACGGGTGGTTACCCTGCTCACAATTCTCCATCTACTGTTAGTTTCTCGCCCAATGGGAGCCCAGTGTCCCTGCAAGAATATCAGTCATACCCATCAGACCTCCACCATTCCCCCGACAACATTTATGGCTCGCCAGTAATTGGATCTTGCTTGATAGAAGACGTCGATGACTTGTGGCACAAGATGAGAGAATTGGAAACTGCCATGCTTGTACCTGTCTCAGACACTCTTGATGCTTTCGACATCACTAGTCCAGGTGGACAAAACCAATTTTCACAAGATGCAGAGAAGTGGAAAGAAACCATGGAGATAATATCCAGAGGGAATTTGAAAGAGGTGCTGTGTGCTTGTGCCAAAGCAATAGCAGATAATCATATGCCGACAGCAGATAGGTTGATGACAGAGTTACGTCAGATGGTTTCTGTTTCCGGTGAACCTATTCAACGTATAGGAGCCTATATGGTGGAAGGTCTAGTTGCGAGGTTGGCATCTTCAGGAAGCTTGATCTACAAAGCCCTAAGATGCAAAGAGCCCGCTAGTGCTGAACTCTTCTCATATATGCACTTCCTCTTTGAGGCCTGCCCGTATTTCAAGTTTGGGTACATGTCAGCAAATGGGGCAATCGCTGAAGCCATGAAGGATGAGAATAGAATTCATATAATTGATTTTCAGATTTGCCAGGGCAGTCAGTGGGTAACCATGATCCAAGCTCTTGCTGCCCGACCCGGAGGGCCTCCACATATTCGAATAACAGGTATTGATGATTCAACATCTGCTTATGCCCGAGGAGGTGGGATTGATATTGTAGGGCAGAGATTATCGAGACTAGCTGAATCATGCAATGTGCCATTTGAATTTCATGCTGCTGGAGTTCCTGCATCCGAGGTTCATCTTGAAAACCTTGCAATTAGGCGTGGAGAAGCCATTGCTGTAAATTTTGCCTTGGTGCTGCATCACATGCCTGATGAAAGTGTGGGCACTGAGAATCATCGGGACAGACTGTTGAGGCTAACTAAGAGCTTGACACCCAAGGTGGTGACCCTTGTTGAGCAAGAATCAAACGTCAACACTGCTCCTTTCTTTCCCCGTTTCGTTGAAACACTCAACTACTACAATGCTATTTTTGAATCACTTGACGTGACTTTGTCACGGGAGCACAAGGAGCGGATCAACGTTGAGCAACACTGCCTGGCTCGAGAAATAGTCAACATCATAGCATGCGAAGGGGCAGAGAGGGTGGAACGTCATGAGCCTCTAGGTAAATGGAGATCACGTTTTTCCATGGCTGGGTTTAAGCCTTACCCACTGAGCAGCTTAGTGAATGCAACTATTAGGACCCTACTCGAGAAATACTGTGACAGGTACACGCTTGAAGAAAGGGATGGAATTCTGTATCTTGGGTGGATGAACCGACCCCTAGTTGCTGCTTGTGCTTGGAAGTGAACACGGTGAAGGATCTTAGGTATGGAGGTGGCAGTGTTGGATAGATCACATGTCTTTGAAAGAATAATGTTCTTTAATTTCTTAGTTCATAGTACTATCTATCTGCAATATTGTTAAACCTTTGTTTTGTAGTTTGACACTATAATGTTACTGTTATTGACAAGTGCACGAGTCATTTGATGCTCTTTATGTATTATTGTTGAGCATTACAGAATGGTACATACAAAATTGATAAGAATGCATACTATTTCAAGTAAAAACTATGACAAAGCAGGGAAGTACAGCGCTAGGGTCTCGGACAACCAAGCCTTCGCCTGTGGTTGATTCGTGTCCAACCATATGGTCTCCGGCTATGGTTCGACAGAGAATGACAGCCCTGTTGGTCCTCTTCGTTCCTTTCTTTCCCTTCGAAACTGCAATCGAGTTATCGCTAATGGTGTCGCTACTGGTAGTCAAATGAATGATGGTGTTGGTGTGTTGAGTGTGAAAGTTGGATTTGATCAGTGTGCAGACTCCACAGGAAGGGTCATGGCAACACTGAGACTGAGGGGATGAGTTGGTGTTTGTGGCACAACAGGTCATTGTTGTGCCATAGAACCTTAGTAGCTCATTGCCATCTACTGAGTTTCTTGGATGCCTCTTGGTCCTGTAGGCATTCATTTTCACCATTTCTCTGTACTGCTCAAACCTCTGGTGAACCTCAGTCTGGTTGAACACCTTAAAAACCTGTCTGATTCTCCTAGGTTGTTTTGATGGTTTCACCAATGCTGCTAGGAAGATTATCTCTACCACGTTCCTTGATTGATCTCCATTGTTGAGCTCTGCTCATTAAACACATCACAACTCCACAACTTAGATACACATGCCATCAAACTAATAAAACTTGAACAAAATGAGTATAAAACTTGACTCCAAGTCTTCTTTCAACGTGAGATACATTAAAACACCCCCTCACGTCCATGCCTGATAACAGAACATGTCATGCACGTGTGCTAAGAAAGGAGGCAACAAAAACGGGTCACTACTAAGCTCAAACCAATCTATTATGTATATCAAGTGGCAATGCAAAACCTTCCATGGAAATGGAAAGTATAGAAAGTTACCACAAAACCATGTAGTCATGAAGTTTGGCTTCAAAATGAGTTGGGGTATCAACCTCTTCCTGATGTCCGCCTCCGACCGTCTTCTGTCCTTGACGTTTCTTTGCGGTCGGACCACGATGTCGCTGACAATACAGCTTTTGCAGCCATTCTCCTTCAAAGACACCCAAAGAGAATGCATCTTTGGAGTAACTTCTTGCACCCAAGTGACTGAGGACTATACTTATGTTTGTATCCTCACATGTTGCTCGGTTGTGCCAATACGCGTCCATTTCACAGTCTTTCAAATTCACAGCTCATAAAATAAAATGAAAAACAGTAAATCCACTGCAATGAACCACAATGGTTGAAATGCAGAAGCTGCATATGCCAAAAGTGATGGTGAGAAATAAAAATCTGTTCAACTTGTTGTGAATCTCTCATTTTCTCTTCAAGATAACAAACCAAAACAGGCACGGGCACACACACTACAATACGCCTCTGTTGGAGCATCCTAGTAAAACCATTGGAGTTTTGGGGCTCTACGTGGATGCATGGTTTTGTTTTGTCATAGCACACCAGACAAAATATGGTGAATTTAAGGAACTTGTCTTGTATCTGCAGAGAAAGGCAACGTGTTCGTCCCAAAAAAGATTTTGCATACAATGCATTTAAAGACCAAGAAACTCCAAAACTGAGACAGATTTGACAGTATGGAGAAAGTTGCTTCACAAGACTCAGGTGAAGAAGATAACAAAACCAAGTACAATGCAACAGCAATAACCATATATGGTTACATAAACATATAAGCAAGATCCACATTCAAGTATTTCACTTACAACAATAGAATGAAAGAAAGAACTACAATATTGCTTTCATATTTGTACACAATGATTGAGCTCAGAACAGTTGAAGTTACAGATAGATAGCGAGGCAGGAGTTGAAAGCTCATGTACTTCACTAGAGATCACTAGAAATACATAAAATGAAGCTTTTCTTTTTTGTTTCTGAAAAACTTGGGATGGTAGCCTCAGCCTTTCCTGCCTGAAAGAAGAAAAAACCCTCAGCATTTTATTGTCCTTCCTTCTCCTTAAATAATTGGTTATGGACCCATTAATATTCGCCCCGCATTTTGCGGATATTGGTACTGCGAATGGTTTAAAGATGGAATTTCGACGCTATGGCCATCGGTACGATTTTCTCTAGATCCATACTGATTCATTCCAGAGTTCAGAACACCAAAGTATGAAACTGGGGTTGCATGAACAGACTTGAAATTGGAACCGTTAGGGTTGGTTTGCATTTGAACAAGTTCAGATCTCATAGCTTGCTGCTGCTGCTGCTGCTGCTGTTCGTTGGATCTATTTTCTGCAGCAGAGTTGATCCCAACCCCAAGATCGAGGCTAATCACTTCACTATCTTCCGATCTAATCCTTGACGGTCCACTAACAGCGTGTGGTCCTGCTGTATCATGACTGCTAGTCCTTGCAGTAGGTACATCATGATTGTGTTTCCCCTCGTATGTGGTTATAACCGCTTTTGGATCATGAGATGCCCTCTCCACATGCTTTCTAACTGGGCATCCAGCGAACGTACACTTGTAGTAACTCCTGCAAAGCATGTGAGCATGTTAAATGACAAGAATTCACGACAAGGGAAAATAGAAATGAGGTTTATCTTCTTTTTCCACTACATATGTGGTACTCCATTCATACATTACAATGTCCAAATTAACATATATATATATATATATATATATATATATATATATATCGTATCTAACAGAAAAATTACAAACTTCATTGCTACCCAATATTTACCTTTAGAGCGTGGGCACCATATTAACAACAAATTGAACAGTCAGAACAAGGCAACATGTGCAATCATGCAAATTACATGTATAAATTGTTGCAAGGAATATAACAATAATTTGACCACTAACTTTAATATCAGGACAAAAGGAAAATATCTCTTAGAGATATATTCTATCAAATGAAAATGACTAATCATAACCAGTAGGTAAACAATCCAATTCATTCAGGCAGTCCCCTAAGATGTAAAGATGACAAAAGGGAAAACAATTCAGCCATCCACTGCACAGATGAAAACTCAGAAGCCAATGTTGAGTTGTCTGAGTTGGCACCGTTGATTCAAAAAATCCACCATAAATAACCAATCACTAGAGTCCTATGATAAGAGGTTAAAAAGAAATGCGTCAACCAAAATGACAATAAGGGTTCAAAGAGTTCCCCTACTCTGAAAACCCCACAAGATCCCATTCTGATTGAAATTCCTAGTCTTTTTTTTTACTCTTCTGTAACACACATCTTTTGCTCAAAATGGTTTAAATAGGCTTTGCGTAGATTAGCACATGAGACACCAGAAGATATTAATTAAAAAGTTGAACGTAAGGCATACTCAGAAAAAGAAATTATGCATTGCTCCAATTATAGTAGCATCAAAAGTTATTTCAAGTTATAAGCTCTAGAAAGGGGAACTTGGAGTATGCAATGCTAGCACAATATAAGAGGGCAGTCTGGGCAGAGATCCAGAAATCCACCGAGGTCTAAAAGAAAAAGCCCACAAACCCATTGAGTTTCTTAGAAGGAGCCTGATTTCAGATGATTTCCATTCAACTGTTAGCAACTCTGAAAACCAAAAAAAAATTCCCAACATCCCATTTTTTCTGCTTCAGGCTTACTCCTACATGTCAACCTTACTCTTTTTCTCCAAAGCTTACCTTGGGGATAAAAGAATCTTCTTATTTTCTGTCTATTGAATTATAATTTTAAAAAATACATCATACTAGTGTTGCAACAAAAGAGATGATGAGAATAATCATACAAAATCCACAGTAAAGATTGAGGCAGTGGGCACTCTTACATTATTAGGTTAGTTATGTCATACATACTTAAGAAAACAGATTCCAAAGTTGAGCAAATTAAAGAAATCATTGTGCACCTGTCCATGTGTGTGTGTGTGTGTGAGCACGCGTCATATCAGCCTACCTATTATCGCAATTCAACAGCATGCTTTGTAAACACAATAACTCGTGCTCAAGTCACAGAAGGAAGACTTAAATGTGAAAATCCATAGAGTTCCATAGTTTGCAGAAAATGTTTTGACTGGCATCGGCATGCATAAGTCCCATGTGCAGGCATATATAAATCAATTCATAACTATTCATTTTTGCATGAGACTCTATAACACTCAATACAAACAAGCAAACCACATACCTTGTAGCTGTCATTGTTAAACAACAAATATCAATCATTACAAGCTTGTATCAACTTCAATTAGTAAGCAAAAAATATAAAAGTAATAATCAGTGCCAGAGTTGCATAATGAGGAACATGAATCGCATGCAACAGTCAAGCAACCAAGTCATTCCACTAAATTATTACTCAAGCATTGTCCATGCAACGAGTGGAGAGCCCCAAAATTGTCAAAACTATTTACAATGAAGTATTTACAAATTGCATGTTAAAACATACCTTGGATTGGGATTGCCTCTCACCACTTTCTGTCCATATTTGCGCCACCGGTACCCATCATCCAGTATATCAACTTCACTCAAAGTCTGAACAACTACCCGTGGTTCACGGATAGGCTTAACGACTGGAGTGATATCAATCCCTCCAACGTCCATCTTCCTGCTTTATCCAATTTGGCAGTTCATTAGTTAGTACACATAAAAACAACCAAAGAAGAAATGCTCAGCCTCTGCCGGACACC
>JAYMTK010002259.1:0-14249 GCA_036897405.1 Pelargonium myrrhifolium | reverse complement strand
TGGGTGCTAGTTTTCTTAATTGTTCGTGTTGGATGTTATTTTTGCAAATTGATCCTCAAAATAGGGTATAAACCAAAAAAACCCGGTTCTTTGTGTATGGATCTATGTACTTGTTGTTGAAGCGGTTACGTTGCATATTGAAAAAATATAAAGATAATGAATTAAATATAACTGTGCAAGTGAAATTTTGCTGAAAAGGTTGACATTTTAACAATGGAAGCTCAAACTATTATATGTAGTCTTGACCCGGAAAATGGCCCGTTTATGTTGCCTCTCCATGTGAAGTGATGTCCCATATTGAAAACATATAAAGATAATGAGCTAAATATAATGGTGCAAGTAAAACTAAACTATTATATGTAGCCCATTGTGAATTTCAACACGTGTTGCCCATCTCTCATGTCCAAAATGTTTGAGTGAATGTGACAATTTTTAGTGCCCATCAAATGACTTTTTGGGTGCCTGAAGAAAGACCAATCAACGCGTTTTACGGCTCGCAAGTTATCACTAATTCGAACTCCGATAATATTTGATACAATGTAGCAAAAAGTATCCAACAATGAGAGGTATATTAGGCCACCCGATTGAACTAGAGAGAGAATAGCATAACAATTGACATATTACAAGAGTCAGCCAAACCATATGATGGGTTTGTAAGCTCGCAACTCCAATACAAAGCCCATGGCCAAAAGGCTCGTCGAGGGACTTACAAACACACTACCAAATTCGGTTCAAGTTATGAAACTATTTTTAAAAAGGGTCACATAAAATTGAAAATCAAGAGTCATATTCAAAAATGTAGATGACTTTGTATAAATACCTCACTATTGTTAGTGGACAAGCAGACTACTATTCTATCCGTCCCAGAAAATGATATATTACTCTTTCCTCTTTTTTCTTTCTTTTTTTGTTTGAGCAATGCACATTTTATTCAATTATCATTAATCAAAATAATCAAAATATAAATGAAATTGACGAATTGTTTCAAACTATCGACTCAGAGTATAATATTTAATCAAGTTCATGAGCAATCTTGTTTTTAAAGCAACGAACAAAACAAAAGTAATTTTTCAAAACTTGAGTCTAACTCTTAACAATCTTCAATCACTAAACAAAATCTACTATTTTCGTCATCTCTCAACCTCATAGCCAGTATCACTAACCGAGCATCTAATTCCACCACCGTCTTCCTCAATTATGTTTCCCTAGCACAACACAAAGTCTCCCGAACAATCATAGTCTCCACCTTCCTCGATTTTAAAGCTTAATTATGAGCAACGCCCCTCCCATCACTATCCCTCGCCACCTACCGTATCATATGACTCCAATTTTCTATCACCCCACATTCGGTTTGGATCAACTTGCTACCTTGCTCCCAAATTGAGAGATTTGTTATTGTTTAAAAAGAAGAATTCGTTTTTTTTTTTTTTTTGTAAATTCTCCCTTTTTTCTATTATTATAACGTTAAAATCTTCAAATACTAGGTAACAAACGAAAAAAAATGCTTTCGAAGTCTTAAATTTCTCTATCTCACATATTGTGCATGTAGCGAAATAAAGTGGTTTTTCAATACTAAAACGTCCGGTGCATGTTTCTTTTAACGGTGATGTCAAAAATGATTATAATTGAAAATATTATCAAAATAATTTTCTCCCTAATTTAAAAGGTTTGACAATCATTTGGTTCCACCCCTTGTCCCCAAAGGTGCAGATTCTTGCTTTATTAATCTTATATTAATAAAAGAAAACATCATCAAAATTCATTGATTCACATATGATTAATGTATTGTGAATTATTTTTCAGTTACATTTAACTTAGATATAATTTTCACAAGGCTGGTTCATGTATTTTTTAAATACTGTCTGGTCAACATTGATTTTCATTTAAATTATTATTTATACTATTTTTCCTAATCTAATTGGTTGCCTCAAACATGTAACTACACTTGGTGCCACCTCACTAGCCTCCATGTCATCGAAGGTATATAATTAATCTCTAATTTTCATTTTTATTAAATTTCATTACACGTATAATTATATAATTAAATATTAGTTGTGTTAATTTATTTTGTTAATATATGCTTATATAACAATGTAGTAAATAATTTTAACTAACACGAAGAGTGAGACGGGATTGAGATTTGAGAACATTTGCTAGTCAATAGGGTCAAAGATAATCAACATTAGTCAAATATTTGATTAATGTTTGGCCAAAATAACGTCGGTAAAAATTATCACCTTACTTCCTATATCAGCTAAAACTGCTTAAGTATGCACTGAATCGCCACATAAATATAGCTTAACGAATATTAATTTCTTTAATATTCAAGACCTATACAAAATTTATAATTCATATACCGATATACGTATGTGCATAAAAATTGTCGTAAGTAGAATTAGGTAAAACTTAACACTTGAAAAATAAGGGAAGGCCTAATTTTAGCTTAGTTCATGAATTTTCTAGGTATAGTATTATAGTAACTGCAAAATGATTTTAATTTGAAAAATTATTTATAGTAATTTTGTTTTCTAATTTTTAAATGGTTGCCTACTTGCCTCAAACATGTGACAATCATATGGTGCCACATAACCAATCAAATTAACCTCTAATTATAATTATTTTGAAAGAGAAAAAAGAGTTTCAGCCAATAAATTATGGCCAATGAGGTGATATCACGTCCCTAATTAACACACATACCCGTCCCAATAAATTTATGGGCGCTCCGAATCCATATTTCTTTGTGTCTTGGCTAAGAAACCAGACACTCATTTTAAAAAAACATAATTATTTTGTGGCACCCATTTTTTCTATATTTAATAATAACACCAAAATTATGAGCCATCAAATTATTCCAAATTAAAAAACACAACCACAGTACCAAATTCATTGCTCATATAACAGTCAAGCCAAGCCAAGCCATTCACTTCACTCCAAAACCAAAAACCCAAACCAAAACCAGTGGTGCTCCTTCACTGATTCCAGTCACCAATGGCTCTCTCTTCTTCTTCTCCACTAAGCTCACTCTCCCAGTAACCTCATTTCCCTAATTTAAGCCTCCAAAAAATCCCATTCTCAACGATTCAGTATCGGCTCCGGTTCTTCATTTTCTTCAAAGACCAGTTTCTGATAACCAATTTCCCTTCTGGGTTCTCTCTATCTCCTTCGAATCAGCGAACCCATCTCCAATCTCCGGGTTTTTTTTTCTGGGTTTTCTTCATTTGGTCCAATCATGGCTTCTTCAATGCTCACCGGAGTCGCAGTAGGTCCCAAAAGGTTAGGTTTTTCGGGGTCAGATTTTCATGGGAGGAAAATTTCGAACATGGGTTTGGTTTCTCGTGTTCGAATCTCTGATTCCAAGGCTAGAACCACCGTAGCGACCAGGTGTAGCTTATCGGCTTCGAGGCCAGCCTCGCAGCCCAGGTTCATACAGAACAAAAAAGAGGCGTTTTGGTTCTACAGGTTCTTGTCGATTGTGTATGATCATGTGATCAACCCTGGTCACTGGACTGAGGATATGAGGGACGATGCTCTGGAGCCAGCTGATCTCTCTGATCGGAATATGATTGTGGTGGATGTTGGTGGAGGAACTGGATTCACCACATTGGGAATTGTGAAGCATGTTGATGCCAAGAATGTGACCATTCTTGATCAGTCCCCACATCAGCTTGCTAAGGCCAGGCAAAAGGAGCCTTTGAAGGACTGTAAGATCATTGAGGGAGACGCTGAGAATCTCCCGTTCCGGACCGATTATGCCGATAGATATGTATCAGCTGGGAGGTACATTTCTGTATCCTTTAAAGTATTGATTTTTTATCACTTGTTTATTCCGTTGTTGGAACTTGAATTTGATGTTTATACTGTATGCGATTGCTTAATTTGTGAGTTTGTGTTTGTTTTTAGCCTCAAAACATTAACTTAAGCTTTTAGTTTAGCAATAAGATATCGAAGTAAATAGTTAAATGTGAGGTATGTGTTACAGTATAAAAATTCTGATTGAACCCTCAACCATCATCTTAAGTTTTTACTTGAAGTAGTCCTCTAATAGACCCTTTTATTTGTTTTAATGTTCCTCTTAGATATGGATAATTGGATATAATATTATGTTTCTCCGGTGCTTGAGTTGTTAGTTACCCTGAAGAAAAAAAGCTTGGATTGAATTCACATTGATTTGTTCAATATTTCTAGATTTTTGGTCTGAGGTGTTGATTCTTTTGAATACTGTGGTGGAAGGAAATCAGCTCACTTAAAAGTATAGATGCGCAATCTGTTACATATGAGTGTGATATGTATGTTTATACTGAAATTTGTTGGAAAGTTATAGCCTATCGCTTGTAATTAAAAAAGGAAAAAGTGTATGGAGTTGTTTAGTTGATAAGGTGCCTATACATATGAGTTATGACCTTCCTAAACCACTGAATGCACACTTTGCATACCAAAACAGTTGCTTTTGAGATCCTTGCAGAGGGGCGAATTTCGGTTTCACTTTTCAGTTTACAATATATGTTATAGATGTGCGTATTATTTACATGAATGACTTGTGTTCAACTGAGACAGATTTATTTTTTGAATATTATTTCTTATGAGCATTGTATGATTTCATCTTCTCAGTATCGAGTACTGGCCCGACCCACAGCGTGGCATCAGGGAAGCATACAGAGTGTTGAAGCTTGGAGGAAAGGCGTGCTTGATTGGTCCTGTTTACCCGACACACTGGCTGTCTCGCTTCTTTGCAGATGTGTGGATGCTGTTCCCCAAGGAGGAAGAATACATCGAGTGGTTCACGAAAGCTGGTTTTAAGGATGTCCAACTGAAGAGGATTGGCCCAAAATGGTACCGCGGGGTTCGCCGGCACGGGCTGATCATGGGATGTTCTGTAACTGGTATTAAACCCGCATCCGGGGATTCTCCGTTGCAGGTATATTTTTCCTCTGTTCTTCAACACATTTCATGATTCTTTAACTTATCGTTGGTTGTGTTAGCTAGTTTTTCGGGGTTAGACTCCATTTTGGTCTCATACGAAATTTAGGATATTAGCTTTGACTTGTGACAAGTTGACCACTTAAATGCTTTTGGGAAGGGATATTATTTGATTAAACCATTAAATTGACTAATTTTATACAATTATATAAGAAGATTGGTCAAGTTCAAATTAGACTTTCTCTGTCCACAAAAAGAGGCAAAATGAAATAGCTCTTCAATATCTACCACTCTTAGGCATTAATATAGAGGTTAACAAGTAATACCTTCTAGTGTTAGTCTAGCGGTGCTTGAGACAATTGGTCTTATCATAGTTTCTTTTGGTTTATAAGTAAAGCTTGTATCAAATTGGTTTGAGCATTAGTAAACATCGCATTTAGGTTTCAAAAGAACGTGATCTGAAAGCTTCAGTCTGAAATTGGATTTTGGAAGCATCTGAGTATAGAAATTTTGGAAGAAAATGTACTGTCGTTGGTATTTGTATCCCAATTCTATAAGCATTTGAGCTTCTCGTTTTATGGATAATTTGTTTGACCGCCTTAGGTATTACGTGCAATCTTGTTTCAATTTTTGAGTTCTAGAGCAACTTATGTGGCTATGTGCACATTTTCTGCTAAAATTGACAAATATTATTGTAGCTCCCTCAAAAGCTGAGCCTTGCATTTGATGTTTTATAATTTGACAAGATCTTCAGCTTTGGCCAGAAGGCTACTATATTTGTTTGACTAATTCAAAATTTACATATATCTAAACTGAAGTTTGGTTTCTTTTCCATCTGTTGTTCAATCCTTTTTGGTTCTTGTAACTATCTAGAAACTTAAGACATTGTGTAATCCGATGCAGCTTCCACCGAAGGTAGAGGAAGAAGAAAAACCCGTCCATCCGCTTGTTTTCCTCCTTCGTTTCCTTTTGGGTGCCACCGCAGGAGCATACTACGTGCTGGTTCCCATCTACATGTGGATCAAAGATCAAATTGTACCGAAAGGTCAACCTATCTGAGGGGAAAGAATAGTATCGTAGCTACTTGCAATAATATTTTTCAGTTTGTTTTGCTTGTAGAGAAGGCATAAGCAATGTAGGAGACGAGCATGTTTCGGCTTGTCGTTTTCTTATAAACTCTCTGCGATAGACGGGAGACAAAACTAGTTATCTTTGCAACAAGTTTAATTAGATTGTCCATTTTAATATATCTACTAGTTATCTTTGCAACAAATTTAATTTGATTGCCCATTTTAATATATCTACCTTTTGATGTGGAATGCATTTATACTGAAGGGTGGGTATTTTGTTTGGTGGGGTCTCTTGTGGGTTCAAACTTTGAGACCTTTTGTTTGAGTGACCAAAACCTCACTCAAGCCACAATTTGTTGGTGGAAAGGAACTTGAAGCTCTGTGCATATATATATATATATATATCCAATGGAGGTTGACTGTGGAGAGGGCTCTTATTGGCAGTTCGGGTTTTGGGTTTGGTTGTTTCTTGTCTTGACGAAGGGTAAGAGTTGAATTTCGAACATCTGCAATTTCTAGGTGAGAACACATTATTTAGGTCTTTTTTTCCCAATAAAATGAGAAGGAATAATGGTCAAATAGGTTCCTAAACTTGTAAAAACTCATCTTTTTAGTCCATGAACTTTGAATAAGTCACTTAGGTCCCTAAACTTTGATATTGTGAGTCAATTTAGTCCTTGCCGTTAGTTTGGATTAACTGCTCCGTTAGTGATGCCGACATGTTGATGACTAAATTAACAGAGCAGTTAACCCAATATAACGGCAATGACTAAATTGACCCACAATATCAAAGTTCAGGAACCTAAGTGGCTTATTCAAAGTTCAGGAACTAAAACGGTGAGTTTTTTCAAGTTCAGAGATCTGTTTGACCATTATTCCAAATAAGAAAAGGATGGAAAAAATCGACCAATTTTCAAGAGCCCAAGACAGAAAAGAGTTTCTGTTAAACTATTAAAATTCAGCCAAGACTAAAAATGAATCGTGGAGTGTTAATTCGTGAAGAAACATCTTTTTTCTAATCGGTGATACCAACACCCTATATAAAATCGAACCTGAGAACTCTGCAAGAATTCAAGTGCCTTGAACCATTAGTCTGATGAGTATTGATTGAGGTGGCATTTCCTTGCCAGCTCGACTTGGTCTCAACCCATAGAAATTTGGCTTAAATCTCTGTTTTCTCTTTGAAGAAATGGGAAGCAATAACTAAATTAGCCAGCAAAACACAACAAATATGAACTGAATCTCCAGTACACAATGCATCAACAGAAATGCTCAAAATATCCAAATCCATGATACAGTTTGATCAAATATCACCAAAATTCAACATGAAAATAGAGAAGCAAAGTTTGGCCAACTCATGCCTTAGAAACTAAAATCTAATTCAGGGCACTGCCAAATCAAATTGAAAAGCCCATCTCCATTGAAAATATACCCGAGTTCTGATCAATTACCATTATGCCACCATAACTATTTTGTGCCAGTATCAGGACTGATATCCCCATAGGACACCAACCCTCTTCGTCCGGGTGGAGAACTTGACGTCGACCCGCTAGAAGCAGACACCGATCTGCCATGACGCTTTGGTGGTGCTATGTCAGGAGACCTAGACACTGATCTTCCACGACGCTTTGGAGGTGCAACGTCAGGAGACCTAGAACGAGAGGAGTCTGGACTCCTGGACTTGGACCTTCTCTTGTCTGGAGAATTACCATCAACTCGGGGACCAAGACGAGACTTTAACTTGTCACTTATGGGAGGCCGCCTATCTATCGGACTGGGACTGCGTCTAGGGCTCCGGCTACGATCCCTATGACGGCCACGATAACCACCTGGACTGCAAGAAACGCTCCTGCTTCTACTTCTCCTGCTTTGATATCTGCAGATATCAAGTAGAACATTAGCCACATGTGTAGTGGAAACATAAAGCAAAGGGATAATTACAACAACTAAACCACAATATTGAAGAAACCTTGAGTTTGTTCACCTCATTCCGTCGGTTAGTTTTCGCAGAATAATAACACGCTTTCTCATCACATGTCTCGCATGTGACCACTAATTTTACGAAAATCCATTTTTACCCTTTATATTTACTTTTCCTCATTTATCCCCTAATTGTATGAAAATCCAAGTTTTATTTTTAATTTTTAATTTTTAATTTGAGGGTATGAGTTGAAATTCTAAGACTGCAAGGGGTATAGACTATAGACTAGTTATCTTATGGAGTTCAGAGAATTACTAACAAAAATGGGGTGCCTCAACTTAAGGTGTCTGGACAATTCTTTAGGTTAGTAATGTGTTTGTTAGCAATACAACGGATTAGCTATTCATAAGTATGAAGTATCCCTAAAACAAAAGAAAGAGTTTATCAGATTTCTTGACCTCTTGATTACAATTTACAAGTTGTTTGACTTTTGTATTTCTAATACAATAGGGTACTAGAAAAAAGCTATCCAAAACTGGCTTTGTGGTAATTTCTTAATGTGGCAACAGGAAAATTCTACAGCTTTAAGTCCAAAATTCAGTTTCAAGGAGAGATGACATCAAGTATCACACAACACCGATCTTTATGCAGGTACAAATGGAGGTAAAACCCAAAAAATGGGACAATGAGAATGCACACTTCTGAAACACTTCCACATGCACAAATAGCGACACTTATCCATTCATAGTTACAAGTGAAAGATGCAGAATATAACAAAGCAAGCAAGTAAACTATTATCACAGTTTTTAGTACCTTGGGGGGCTCCTGCCTCTAGGGGGGCTTCTATGGCGTCTTTGTGGCGAGCGCTCAGGATATCTTCTATAACTTGGATACCTATCAGGAAATTAGTGAATGAATGAGGAATTGCGGCAAAAATAAGAAATAAAATGACATCAGAAATCAAGGCAGCCTTTTTCTTAATACAAATCACATGACATTTGAGATTTTACCTATCACGATTCCTTTGCCACGAATCTCTTCCACCATAACCGTATGATCTACGAGGTGAACGTTCTGGAGATGGGGTACGGTAACGGCGAGCAAAGGAGTAGCGATCGGTGAAGCCACGCCCTTTTCTTACACGCTTTGGATTGCCATTAGGAGAAGTGCTTCTTGATAAATCTCGGCCATGGTTAGGGGATGAAGGTTCAGGGGCTTTGCGGGCAGGACTACCCAATGGACTTCGGGAAGATTTTGCCAGGTTTTGGTTGCTAGACTTCTTCACAGGACTTCCACTATCACACTGGTCTCTAGGACTCCTTTCTGGGCTCAAGCTAGGGCTGCTGCGAGAACTCTTTCTTGCCTTTCTTCTGGGAGTTGGACTTGGACTCCTGCCAGTTAGATAATCATGTAAAATTTGAAAAAGCAATTATAGATGCATCAGAGAAGCTCACAGCATAAGTTAACAGCTGTACATATATAATCATAGAAAGGTAAGACCAGAAACCTTGATTTGTCTGAGTCATCTGAATAGGAATGCTTATTCGAAGCTTTGTTAGATTTAGCTTCTTTGGCATGGCCATTTTTTTTAGGTTCATCTTTCTTCGGAGAGAATTCACCTTCTTCATGTGATGAGTCCTTGTTCCTAGGCTGTTCATGATCCTTCCGTTGTTCTAGAGTAGTACCTTTTTGTGGCAGAGTGGGGGATTTCTTTTCCTCATCTGTAACATTGCATACATTCATAAACTAAAATGCAGTACAGCCGTCAAAGGAAGACTCAATGAAAATTATCTAATGCTCCAGTCCAGTGTCATACATTTACACGATACACCAAATTAAACCAACAAAACTGTTAACATCAAAACAATAATGAGGAAAAAGATGATATACCAAGTTTATGGGGTGGCTTGTTTTTAGCATGAGACACGTTACTTGTTTTACGAGCCGGAGCACGGCGACCATTCTTTTCAATATCAGAATCGCTGCTACTGCTGGTACTTCCACTATCAGTACCACTGGAACTCTCTGAACTCCTGAAGATTTTGTCCATCGCATGATGGTGAAATTAAATATGCATACGTGATAGAAGCACAAAACAAGAAAACTCAACTAGCTGGAAAACAAACCATTTGCGCTTTGAACGTTTGTCATGCCGACCTCTCTTTCTTTGCTTTCGTCCATCCTTCCTTTTTCTCCCATGCTTGCTCTTCTCTCTTTTAACTGATCTCCTCTTCCGATGTCTTCCATCACTGGAGGAACTTGAATCAGATGCTGAGTCAGAATCTGAATCAGAGCCAGAATCTGAAGAATAAGATTCTGAATCGCTATCAGAGCTGTATGAGTCAGATGAAGAGTATCTTCTTTTCCTTTTCTTTTTTTTGTCCTTCAGAGATTTTTTCTGCCTTCCTCTTGCTTCCCCATCAGAACTATCCTCTGATCTAGAGACATTTGCTGACTTTTTCTTTTTTCCTGGACGAAAAATTATATCATTACCTATATATTGAATAGATACATGGTATGCTCCCAAATAAAGAACCAATTGGATCAGGAAATCCTTGCATCTGCATGTAAAACTACCCTATTATTACCTTTCTCTTTCTCCACTGCATCCGGATTTTTACTTTCAGAAATTTCACCGCATTCAACGATTTTCACAGGTTCAGATGGTACCCCTTTAGGTGTTCCCACCTTTTCCATTTTCTTGACAATATCCAGTCCCTTTACAACCTTCCCAAAAACAACATGTTTCCTGCCAAATAAATTATTTATTATTATATTGTCTTCAAAAACACGCACTTGTGAGGATTGTGGCAATAATTTAATTGTTAATAGCAGCAACAACTGCGAACCTCGAGCAGTCAAGCTAGGGGCATATGTTAAATGTGAAGTTAAACCTAAGTAACAAAATAAGAGTAAATACCCATCAAGATGTGGTGTTTTTTTAAAGATTATAAAGAACTGTGACCCATTTGTGTTGGGACCACTATTTGCCATAGAGAGGAAACCGGGTCCTTCATGTGCTCGCTTAAAATTCTCATCTGTGGAAATAAAAAGTTCATCATTAATCACGAAACGCATTGATCAGTAAATGTGTGCTTGTACACAAAATATTACCATCAAACTTTCCTCCATAGATACTTTCTCCACCTGTGCCTGCATACAAATTACACAATGTTCTTAAATATCTGAACATGAACACATACACCAAACATGCATTCTTTAAGAGGAAGAACTTCAGAATGATATAACATACCATTTCCCTTTGAAAAATCACCACCCTGTAGGTAGGAAAAATTGTCAATAATTTGTGTCTGGTCCATTATACATTTGACAGGAAGAAAACTAATAACAAACTAATGCATATAAAGAAACAGAAAATAAGCCAGCTCATGTTACTCTTAACAGCAAAAGAAAAAAAAGAAAAAAAAAGAGCCCAAAAGGCTGTTTGAAATGCGAAATAAAGCATCATGTCAACTTTATTCAGTTCAGTGCACCACGAGAGAGAGAGAGAGAGAGAGAGAGAGAATACTTGGGCCATGAATCCATTAATTATTCGATGAAAATGTGTTCCTTTGTAATGCAGAGGTTTCCCAGTAGATTTTCCAATACCCTTCTCACCTGCAGAAGAATGCAAGTATTATGAAAGTCTTCCACTGCGATGCTGCAGCTAAAAAGAGATGTATTGACACATTCCATTTCAGTAATCAATTGTTATCATTTAGAGCAAGAAATCAAAAGAACACTAATGTGAAGTTTGTTGACTGTATACTGTTGATAACAGATCTTCCAAGTCAAGAAAACTAACGTGCAGTACCAAAAATCATTATTAGACTTTCAGTGTTCATCATTAAGAACAAATCTTTGGGGGCCACCAAAAGCCTAAGTGATATGAATTATGAAAGCGCACAAAAATTATATGAAGAAAAGGTTTCTTCATCTTATTTGGTCAAGATAATTTCCTATGTTAACAAAATACACTTGAATTGTCATCAGCTGAAGTTAATGCTCATGTTAAAGGGAGTACTCTAACATGAAGTACTGCCCTTTCACATTTTAGACAAAGAATGAAGCCTATGTTCAATCCATAACAGGAAAAAGCTTGACAAATCAATTAAAATGAAGCAGTAATCGTGCAGTGCAATGCCTTTTCTAATATTTATAGGCAACTATGAATAAAATTGAGAGAGAGAGAGAGAGAGAGAGAGAGAGAGGAAAATGGACTTAAACATTTGCTAATTAATAACAGAGTAGAGGTAAGGGGTAGTAATACCTTGTGTTTATAGAAGACAATAAGCAGAGTACTAATTTGTATTCATAAAAGAAGATTGATATTTTAGGCACAATATTAGGAAATGAGAACAACCACCGCATGGTGAAACACGTACATTATTGACTTGGGCATGCAGTAGATATATATATATATAGCCGTATTTATCACTTATGTTCACATTAAATATAGAAGTATGGAAGAAGATACCTGTACAGAGTGCACGAAAATTTTCGGCAGTCATAGGAACAACATCGGCAAAAAGCTGCAAATTTCCAAAAGAAATATAATTCTCCCTCAGAATTGTGATAGAACAAGTGAAGCTAACTAACAACTGTACAGAAATAAAATAAACAAGGGAAACATCTTTTCGTTAACTACCTCGATAACAATTTTTTCCGCAGGACCCCCATCAATAGATATGTCCAAAAATACAAGAGGATTCTTTTTCTTACTCATCTTCCCAAACTCCAGACCCTGCAGAAAATACCTAATAATTAGAGAAACACGGACAGAAAATTTTAAATGTTTCTAAACTATCATTTAATTCTCGAATAGTACACGACAAACAGGCTAAGCAGTCAACAATAAATTTCCCAATCATATAAACATTATTTCTTTTTCAACAACTATCCATATATAACCATTAGCATTAACTTGGTTTCCCGCTAAATCACTTGACGCAGTAAGTTGCATGGAAACAGAAACTACTAAAATTGCCAGCACTTAAAACTCCCAACAAATGTTTCGACTACATTACGGGCTATCCTTCACATAATCAAAACAAAACTAAAAAAATATATACGATTCGACAAAGGTAACACTGAGTCACTGCCTCCAATCAGACTAAAAAAAAATGAGACTGCAATCTCATCACTTCTTGTCTTGCGACCAACAGCAACTATAACAAAAAAAAAAAAAAACTGGAAATGCCATGCTTAACCTCTAAAAAGAAAAGGCTTGGAACTCAACCAAACACCAAACCCAGTGAGTATAAACAAAACATTTTAGGACCAATTTAAGTTAAATTCAATACGGCATCTCCAGTTTCAGCATTGCTCATTCTTCATGTTTGGATTAAGACTTTTTTGTCATGAAAATGGGAATGGCAATCCCATTTCCATTACCATTCTTGATTCTCATTCTCATTCCATTTCTTTATAACCCCAACAGTACCTTAGTGTGCGACCAGAAATACCTAACAAAAGCCAGAGGTTACAGATCTTTGAGCAGCTGATAAAGACAATGGAGCATAAGCATCAAAACCCTAAACCCTAAATCCCATTTCAAGTTGCGTTGAGTTCGATAAACTGAGTTTAACTCAATTCCACTGCAATTTCCAAAAATTAAACCCTAAAAACGAGAAGCGAAGAAAACCAAGAAAAGGTAATTGAGAAAATGCAAATCCCGAGAAAAACTGAAATTGAAGAACATCAAAAACATAGAAGAACAAGAACCGAGTTAAAGCCTACCTTGATAGGACGGAACTCGGACCGAGTGAACTCAGCGCCGGAGACGAACCAGTAAATCGGCGGCGAAGAGAGAGCGGCTAGCTGGCTTGCTTAGCTTCGCTTGAGACAGAGTGCGTGAGACGGATCTTTATATTACATAGGTTGCAAGTAGTTTTAGTTTCATTTTCAAGCCTAAAATTATTATGGCTCGGCCCGACCCAACACTTTTTTATTCGGTTTGTGTTAGAGCCGGTTTATATGTTTTTTAAAACCAAATAATTATTTTGTTCGGCGTTGTCAGTATTTTATGACGAGATTGAAATTCTTAAAATAAATCAAGAGACATTAACTACTTAGTCTGACGATGAGACTCGAACCTAAAACTCTTTAAGGAGAACCAAGAGGCTTTAACTATTACTTTTATTGCTGAAAATTTCCAAGAGTTGTTATAATATTTTGTCTCGCCTCCCAGGCCCGTCAGGTGGCATACCTATATGGAAAAAGATCCGGTCCGCTCCGATTCAATCCAAGATTAAACACTTTTATTGGCGAGCAGTGGCGCATTGTCTTCTAGTAATGACCAATCTCGTATCCAAGCGGGTTAATGTGTCCCCTTTGTGTCC
>JAYMTK010002258.1:0-14251 GCA_036897405.1 Pelargonium myrrhifolium | reverse complement strand
TAATTAGGTTGTTGCTGTTAACTTTTGATTTCATTTAGGGGCATTTGATTAGTTGGTTACTTTGTTTTATCTAATGGATCATTGTGTTGTGATTTGCTTCATATGAAAGCAGCCAAACAACTTCTTTAGGCAAAGCTAGGTTTTTATGGAATGCTATTTGGACAATGTTTTATAGATGTTGGTTTATGATTTTGTTCTTTTGTCTCGTAAACCCCCATTAGAGAGGCATCCTTTTGGTTTATGCTCAAGGTAGATATGAGATTAGAAAAAAAATATTCTCAGCCAAACTTCCATTGTAGATGCCATCCAATGAATTTGTGGGCGCCCGGATCCATTTTATTTAGTGTATTGGTTGAGATCTATTGAAAACAATTGGAATTTGCTACTACTTCTAAATGAAAGCTTTCATTGAGATCTAAATCGAATTCTTTCCCCGGTAATCTAGTTTTCCTTGTCCTCGCTAAGATTTCGATAACCCTTGTGAAGTTAGTTTTTTAATTCACTTTGCTGGCTATTCTTGAGATTTAAGGTGGTTCAGCGTTGAGCTTTGTATTAATGGCACACTCATAAATAGCTAATATTGTTTTATGTGTTTTCTTTTTAACAGTGAGACGTACCGCTATTTTGATCTCCCTTTCTGTTCATCAGGTCTGTATCTATTTGTTTTTTCTTCTTCTCCTATTTAAGCATATACTAAGATGAAAAATCAAACATTGATGAAAGTTTCTGTTACAGATACTGTGAAAGAAAAGAGGGAAGCTTTAGGTGAAGTGTTGAATGGAGATCGGTTAGTCAGTTCCCCCTACAAACTCGAGTTTCTTAAAGAAAAAGAAGCTGAAGTTGCATGCCGAAAGAAGCTGAGCAAAAAAGAAGTTGCACAGTTCCGACAAGCAGTCTCAAAAGACTACTACTTCCAGATGTACTATGATGACTTGCCTATCTGGGGTTTCCTCGGAAAGGTTGAAAAGGATGGCAAAGTCGATCCCAGCGAGTACAAATATTATCTCTTTAAGCATCTTCACTTTGATATTCTTTACAATAAGGACCGTGTCATTGAGGTTAGTGTACGAAGTGATCCAAATTCCCTTGTGGACCTCACTGAGGATAAAGAAGTTGATGTAGACTTCATGTACACCGTCAAGTGGAAGGAAACCGATACTTCATTTGATAAGAGGATGGAGAAATACTCTCAGTCTTCTTCTTTGCCACACCACTTGGAAATTCATTGGTTCTCAATTATTAACTCATGTGTGACGGTTCTCCTATTGACTGGTTTCCTTGCCACGATTCTCATGCGAGTTCTTAAGAATGATTTTGTTAAGTAAGAATATTTCTTTCATCTGTAAATCAGATAGCTAAATATATGCACACTTTCAGATAAAATTATTATGTGGTTAATGTTTTGATGTCCATTTGTGTATTTGTTAAAGGTATGCTCATGATGAGGAATCTGCTGATGACCAAGAGGAGACTGGTTGGAAATACATCCACGGTGATGTATTCAGGTACCCGGCGTACAAGTCTCTGGTTGCAGCTTCCCTGGGTTCTGGTACCCAGTTATTCACTTTGTAAGTATGTCTTTGAAAACAGTTGCACTCAGAGTGCTGACACTTAATTTAGATTCTTTTTTCTGCTCCCATTGCATCTTAACTTGTTCATTTCTTTTTCTTTTCAGGACAATTTTCATTTTCATGCTTGCACTAGTTGGTGTATTTTATCCTTATAATCGTGGAGCTCTTTTATCTG
Source organism: Pelargonium myrrhifolium (assembly GCA_036897405.1). Classification (NCBI taxonomy): domain Eukaryota; kingdom Viridiplantae; phylum Streptophyta; class Magnoliopsida; order Geraniales; family Geraniaceae; genus Pelargonium; species Pelargonium myrrhifolium. The sequence continues at coordinate 12,505 of JAYMTK010002258.1, read as the reverse complement.
CACTGGTTTTCATGTATGCTCTTACATCTGGGATTGCTGGCTATACTGCAGTGTCTTTCTATTGCCAGCTTGAGGGAACAAACTGGGTATGTGTTTATAAACTCTTTTGATGCACCGTTATGTTTTAGTTCTTTGGATTTTCTTTGGTACCTTCATAGAGTTGGACCCTCTTTATAGCTGATTGTTATCATATATTTCTTATGTTGCTTACAAGTTAGTATCGATTAAACATTGATTTTATCTTGGAAAAAAATAACTTTGCATGTTTTGATTTTTTATGCATAGAAAACATGCTCTAATTCCTGAACATGTATGGATTTTCCATTTTGATTAATTTTCAACCTTTATAAATTAAACTGGTGTAATTCATTCTCAGCCTCTGACTGCTTAACCGTTTCTGGTTTCTGGTTTGACAGGTTAGAAATTTGTTGCTGACAGGAAGCCTGTTCTGCGGACCTCTGTTTCTCACCTTCTGCTTTCTCAATAGTGTGGCAATTGCTTATAATGCCACTGCAGCATTGCCATTTGGAACAATTGTGGTTATCTTTCTTATTTGGACACTCATAACATCACCTCTATTAGTAATGGGAGGGATTGCTGGGAAGAACAGCAAGGCTGAGTTTCAAGCTCCATGTCGCACGACGAAGTATCCCAGAGAGATTCCACCATTGCCTTGGTATCGTAGTACCCTCCCTCAAATGGCAATGGCTGGATTTCTACCATTCAGTGCTATCTACATTGAACTGTACTATATCTTCGCTAGTGTCTGGGGTCACAGAATTTACACCATATACAGCATACTATTTATAGTCTTCCTCATTCTCTTGATTGTGACTGCCTTTATCACCGTAGCATTGACATACTTTCAACTGGCTGCCGAAGATCATCGTTGGTGGTGGAGGTATGCAATACATCTCTGTTATTCCTTGCTATAAAAATAACCAGTTTATCTTATTCCTCATATTATTGTTGTTGAGATCCGCGCGTTATGATTATGTTGAAGGATTGTCAGCAACAAAATGGGCTCTCCTTGTTTGATGTGTTGGGCACATATTGTCTTTATTTAACTGTATTGCTTTGGTGCACGTAAGGTTTAGATGCTGTTGCGGTATGGTTTATGAGTTAATTGGTGTGTGATTAACTAGTTCCTTCTTTGTTGTTGAATTGCTCATTTTGGATCGGTTGTGTGTGTCGAGAAGACATTGACACCGTACAACATGCATAATAAGATGCTGCCCATATTCAGTGATAGAGTTTATCTAATTGGTTATGATGATGGTACCGGTGACATTCTGTTAGGATTTGGGTAGTTGTCCACCTAATTTTATAGGTTTATAAGTTTAAGGCTCTTACTGTTGATGACAATTTAATTGGTTATTGTTATCTTTCCATTTTAGGAAGGTAGTTAAAGCATGAATTGCCAATAATATCCCTACAATTAGTTATTGTTACATCAAATGCACATGGGGGTATATGGATGGAAAGCTCACATCCTTCATTTTTCCCCCACGAAGGAATACACGACACTCATTTTGAGGGTTCATTTCTTGTTTTTTTAGGATAAGTTAGTGTTGTATTCTCTTATATACCTTCATTTGCATTTAGTGTAGCAAGTTCAAGTGGTTCTAAGGGTCCGTTTGGATTGCATTGGAATCGGAATCAACAATCGGAATGAGAATGGGATTCCCATTCCCTTGTTTGGATTAAAAACATTTCATTCCCATTCCCACCAAATTTCTAATCTAAACGGTACCTAAATAGCTTGGGGATATTAATGGTAACTTCCTAGAATGAAGAGATGATATCATTTTGGATAAAATAAATTTAGAGAAAGTGCGGTAACTTTTTGATTAGTAGTTTTGATTTGGGTGTTTGGCAACTAATATATGTTTTTTGTTTCTACAATTAGGTCATTCCTTTGCGGTGGATCAACTGGTTTGTTCATCTACGGCTACTGCTTGTATTACTATTATGCACGGTCAGATATGTCGGGTTTCATGCAAACCTCATTCTTCTTCGGCTACATGGCGTGCATTTGCTACGGTTTCTTTCTCATGCTTGGGACGGTCGGCTTCCGCGCTTCTCTGTTCTTTGTTCGTCACATTTACCGCTCCATCAAGTGCGAGTAAAGGTCTCTCTACTGATTTGTATGTTCACGGTACGCATCTTTCTCCCCTGTTTTACTAAGAAAATGATTCATTTTGTTCTAATTAGGTCCCCAGACTGCTATTTGTTTTGAATCGGTTTAATCTTCAATGGTGCCTTGACTTTTTTGATAAAATTGTTTTGTTATACTAGCTTAAACGCCACGTGTTATATTAGCTTAAACACGCGGCATTTAAGCTAGTTAATTTATATTAGCTAACATAAGCGCCAAGTCATCTAGCGTCCAAAAAAAATTCTGAAAATTACCACGTCAATCCAAATCGAAACAGAGCATTATTTCGAATAAAAAATAGTCGTTTGACCTAAATAGAACATTTTCCTTTTTTAGTGCGCATTTTCTCATTTATAAAAGGCTCGCTATTTCTTGATCTAAGGTTGTAAATTGTTTGTAGGTGATATGAGAAAAAGAATCGGACAATGACTGACTGAGGCCGTAAATTTCCCGGTTTGTGGCAGCGCGTTGATCTTCACGGCAATAGAAATTGTCAGAAAGATAAAAAAGATTGTTTTAATTTCTACAGAAGAAATTAATAGATCATTAGATGTTAATTGTACTAGAATAGCCTTTCTTCTGTTCTATCTGCCTTTTTCAATTTCATTCGTTGCAATCATTTTGTAATTGTAGCTTTCAATTTCCTACAAATAATATCTCTCTGCTTATCTGAATGTTAGCTTGTGAATTTGCATATATCAGAGTTTGATCTCTGCTGAATTCAGATTGTTGGTTAATGGTTCGAGTGAACATGGAGTTCAATGGGTGTTGAGATCTACATATTTTCTGCCAGTCGTAAATACTTATGCATTTCAAGCTTTACGGTCCTTGATTTTAACTTGTAGCAAGTCTATAGTAAACACCGTCAATTAAAGTTGTTGCTAAAGGTCATTTTCAGCAACGTGTTCCTTACAGTGATGTATAAACTTCATAGAAACGCTGCTATTTATGCTTTAGCGACGTTTAAATGTTACTATGGAACTCAAAAACCGTAGCTATATAGGCTATGATTTCAGTAAGCATCTCAAAGCGTTGCTAATTGAGCTTTAGCGACGCTTTAGACAACTGTAACGCTTTAGACAACTTTATAACTACTCATAACAAAGCGTTGCTAATAGAGATTTGTTGCTAACTGAGCTTTAGCGACGGTTTGTCAACAGAGAGCAGTTCAAGAGCATAAATCGTCGCTATAGTTGTATAACACTCATAACAAAGCGTTGCTAATAGAGATTTTGCGACGCTTCTGTCAACAGAAACCGTCGCTATAGGTTAATGAAGCGTTACTAACAAAGCTATAGCAACGTTTTTATAACATTGCTAATTAAGCACTTGCCACGCTTTTCTGGATCGTTGCTAAACTTCGTTTTCTTCCTTAAACCGTCGCAAAGGTTCGCGTTGCTAAATAAGCTTTTGCGACGTTTTTAATGTTCGTTTGGTATTCTTAAAACCGTCGCTAAATATGATTTTGCCACGCTTTATGTATCCGTTGCTAAATATCGTTTGTATTCATAATAACCGTCGCTATAAGTTGTAAATATAACTACGCTTTTACAGCGTATTCTTGCTTTAGCGACGATTTGAAAAACGCCGCTATATTTGACTTCCTTTTTGCGACGATTTAAAGCATTTACCAAGTCTTAGTTCCTTAAAACGTCACTGTATATGACCATTTTTTACATGGACTGTTTTAGAGACGCTTTTCAAACCGTTACTAAACATCATTCAGAGTTTAGGGAAGCGTCGGTATCAATGATAAAGTTATGAAACTCCTCAGAAACCGTTACTACATCCCTTTTTCTTGATCTTGTATCTACACATCATTGAACCGCTCTTAAATTATAGAATCAGACTAATCGCAACGGTACCCCAACTCCAGGCTAGAAAAACTATATAATTATACTCCCAATCCAGCAAGACAATCAAACAACACTCTAGACCCTTTAGGCAGACTTCAATATGGTCTCTAGTATATCAAAAATTGCACAACAATTTCAGTCCCTACTTGGACCAAAAAGCCCCTACAAATCACCACCACCCACCAGTAAAATGCTTTTTTTTTTTTTTTTACTTCTCAAATACACTGTTGATAATATTCAAATTCATTTGCAATAGTAAAAATAATATCATCATTTTGCAAAGATAAATCAAATAAACCCATCCCCGTTACAATTGCAGCTCCAATCCAAATTCTTCAATCTCTGTTGCAGCCGGAGCTCCCATTCCGCATCTGCCTAAACACGCGATTTTTTGCAAAATTAGATTTTTTAACAAACTTTACGATAGCGTTAACGAGAGCCATTTTCATGGCCGAAACGGGAACGATATGTGAGTTTTCTCGTTCTACGAACATTAAAACTTAAGATGCAGTTTGTATTGAAAAATTATGTAATTGGAACGAGATTAAGGCCATTTTCATGACCAAAAAGACTTGTGATCCGAACAATTCTCATTCCCGGAACATAAAATTTAAGATAGCGTTCACATTTAAAATTGGAATTTTCGTGGCCAGAAAGATGTTATCCTAGCATGAGCAACAAGAACTCTCATTCTCGGGTCCCATCACCCACCATTAGCTTACTAGAGCAAGCAATTCGGGCTTTGGGGTCAGGCTGAAATGACCAAACCCGAACCCGGCCAGTCAAAATACATCATTTTCAAACTAGAGCTGGCAATTCAGGATGAAAAGACCTAACCCAAACCAATGGCTTCGGGGTTTTAGTAGAAAATGTGAGAACTTGCCCGACCCAACAATTGATCGAGTCTATTTTGTGTGACCCGATCCCATAAAAATGCATACGGTTTCAGGTGGCTGCGGGGATCCAAATTGCCAGCTCTAATTCTAACAATATGGAATGAAAATCAATTGAGATTTAGATCAAAATGTGATGAGAACTACCTTACCTGAAATCATGTTGAGTTTAGGCAAAGCCTGTCCGGAGCTATTTCCAAGTACCGCCACCGAGTCTTATCACTTCTTCCCCGCTATTATCTCGCATAAGAACCTTTTCCGTTCCAGAATCCCCCTTTGAAGTGCTCAAATCACCGTACATGTCCTTGAGCTTGGCCAAATTGCTTGAAGCAGACGTCTTATCCTTGGTTTCATCTCTGCGCGGAGTTGAATGGCGATCAAATCGTGCATTCCCAGCTTGCAAGCTCCTACTTCTGCTTCTGCTCCTACTTCTACTTCGGCTCCGGCTCCTACGGGAGCTAGTTTCTTTGTATGACCTACTAATATCCCGATCCCGGCTGCTCCTCTCATAGTCCCTTCTGCTTGACCTGCGATCATCATAATCATGCCTCCGCTCCCTGTCCCTGTCCCTTTCTCTGTCCCTATCCCTTTCCCGCTCTCTATCTCTCTCCCGATCGCGAACTCTGTCCCTATCCTTGTCCCTTTCCCGGTCCACGTCTCTATCTCGATCCCGCTCTCTATATTCTCGGTCAGAATATTCACGGCTCTGACTACGCCGGCTGGGAGATCTTCTATCATCACTGCTGTTTCTATCATAAGGTGGCGGTGGAAGGGTACGACGAACAGGTGATGAATCCCGAGTTGATGCACGATGAGGAGCGCGCTGACCAAAAGACACGGAGAGTGCAGCTTTCACAGAAGGTGGTCTCCGAGCAGTGTCATCAGATCCATGGCGGTGGGTCTCGCCGGTCACACCCAAGTGTTTGGTGGGTAGCTTCATCTTCTCGAGATTCGCAGTAATTTGCCGCATTACAGGAACAGGTATGCGAGGAAAAAGGGTATCAAAGTAGTACTGCATTGGCACAACAATAACGTCAGTAGATCATCATCAGCACAAATATAAAAATGTTTGAAAACACACCCAAGCAATCTCGCTACTGATACGTAACAAGGCCACAGACAAATTTAAAGACAATTCTATCGAGGTGAATAGGTAACTAGAGAAAATATTCAATTCTATATTCAACTATCCACTTTTTCCAAGCTAGAATTTGATTTTCCACGTGTCCGAGAATTGAGGAAATGCATTTAGACTCAAAGGACTGGAACTTTCGGGATATAAACTTACGAGTATGTCCATAAACACTATTGGTTTTCTCTACGCTAAAAAAAAAGGGCCCGCATCTACCGGGGGAATGATTTGGAACATTCCCTCAACTTTCTGGGATATCTTTTAAGCGTAGGACCAAATCCTTTGACCTCAAAAGAAGAGGGACAAGTTAGCCCCGACCCTCAAATCCCCAAAAATGACGATAATCCTAAATAAATATGTAAATAAAATTAACAGGAACAGGATGTGACACCATTCTAAATGCATGTTCCACATGATATAATGGACTGCATATTAATGGACGTGTTAACTACCAAAACACTGAATAAGCTGGCTGCATTTTTCTTGCCTGTTTAACAAAATTTTCCAACAATGAATCCACATCCCAAAATATATTTAGGACTGTAAAAATACGGCAGCTGAACTCAGTTTCTCCGTTCCTCTGTACCAACATTGAGGCTCGGGGAAAGGTTGTGGTAGGTGCTGGAAATTAAGAACTTATAACACCAGTAGTTCAACCTGTAAGAGTAACTGTAGTTCTTTTGAAATACTTTAACAAAGTTCACAAATTAGTAGAGTAACAAACTTCATCCGAACCTAATGATTATACATTGACAAATTATTTTTCAGAAAACATAACATCTAAATCCCGATTCCCAACATTAGATAAGGAACTTAGGTAAGCATTTGGATTTAAAAAGACTCATCTTAACGACCAATAATTTTTAATCCAAACATGAACAATGAAAATCTCATTCTTACTAAAAATCTAATTCAAACACTACCTTCAATTTTGTTTCTTTTTTTCCTTTGATGAACAGTACATAAAGTTTCATTTTTATGTTCACAAATACAACAGGAAATAGGAAATAATAATACTTCATGAAAATACCAATTCTAATTATTTTAATTTCAAAAGTAATCAAACATAAGAGCGATATATAATTCTTATGATAAGATGGCATATAAGTTATGTAAATTACCAATTCTAATTACATTGATTTTAAAAGCACTCCAATCCAACACAATAGTGATCTTGAATTCTTATGATAAGATGACATATGATTCTTATCCAAAAAAAAAAAGTCAACATTATAACTGAACTTGAAAAAGTCATTCCAGTAGAATTCAAACACAATTAGAAACACCGGCAAATTCTGAAGTTCATTTACAGTTAACGATGATAAATCAGATGATCTAAACCCCAAATATGAAATTCTAGCTGCAAGAATCTAATCATTAACCAAAATTCATTTATTACACCCATGTCCAAAACCCACATTTTCTCAAAATTTCTATTCCAGATAGAACTATATTCATAAGAACTGATCATCAATAAATTTTTATGTATCAATTGTATCAATAATGAGAAATCTTATGAAGTTAATATTAGAGGGCATCCACAATGACAGTCAATAGGAGGATAATAAGATCAAATGTTGTGCATTACCTCTATTCCATTGTCAGTGTGTAATGGCTATTAACCGATTACAAGTTATTCATCAGTTAATGGCATTGAATGTGGTGCGTTTTATAAATTTTTAGTGATATGCATGAACCCGTGCTATTAACCTTGTATAGGTTAATTCATTGAGAGGATGAGAATAATAGAAAAACTGATCCATGGTTTGATGATGCGGTAATTGTGGACTCATGCTATTAAGATTTTAGAGTGTAAATTATTGTGGATGCCATGTGGAAAGAAAAAAACGATGTACGAAATGAGTCAACTTGTCTTCAATGGTAACAAGGAACAAGAAATAGCAAAAACTATTACTCCCTTGTTTCAAAGTTGTGAGTTTTATTATCAACGGGATGGAATTTGGTCACTTATTATTAAATTCTACGATAAATTATAATGTATAAAATAAGCTATGATAGCTTTTAAAAACAATAATGGCATTTCAGATAGTAGATTGTTAGGTTTCATCCCACTGACCAAAGAAATCAATGGACGATATTCTACAAACTGAGGTAATATATAAGAACATACTAAAGGTTTATGCAATTGACCTGTCCAAGAAGCAAATCACGCACGTACACACCCATAGTGGTCATCCGTTTGTTGGATCCAGGAGAAAATTCCTGAAACAGAACAACATAATTATTACATTTTATAAGAAATCAAAGTAGTACTGCATAAACAATGGTCATGGAATTTGTGGTAAGAGTAAGACTGCAGTTACAGTACCCAAAAAATGACAAGTAAAGCCAATTTAAATCAAAAGGATAATACATATTCACTATTAGTTCTCAATCGACCAACTGGCCAGAGCAACTTTGAAATATCTACCTCGGCTAGAAAGGAAAATTATACTTTGATCACTCAAGGACAATAGTGGCAATTAATCCTCGTGGAAAAATGCAACTTCATTGCTGGTGGGATCATAAGTCACAATATTTAGAATATAACCATCAACCACCTTGAGCTAATACTACATATCAAAGCACAAGAACTTAAACCTAAAAATTTCAATTCTGAAACTGGCTGTTCTCAATTTATTACAAAATACCAGATCCTTCCATCTAAAACTTGAAATGTTCACCCTAAAGCAAATAAATTATTTTTGTACTATTTCAAAATTAAATATGAGATTGAAAACATGTTTTACGATCAGCGCAAAGCTCTCTAATATCTTTGTATCACCAAAACCCCTCAAAAATCTTATGATTTGTCAGAAAATCTTTGGGATCCCAAAATGAGTGTACACTAAAACAATCATAGAATAGAAAAAGAATACTAGATGACAAAAATCAAGAATTGTGTGAATACAGTTTAGCATGTGTAGATATCACATGAAAAAAAAAAAGCATTTGAACTTCATTACAGATTTCATCATTTGTTGATAAATTTTTGCACATCTCTATATTCTACTATGCAACAGTATATACACGTTACAGTGACAGACAAGTAAACAGAATACCATGATAAAGTTTTATTCCTGAATAAAATGTACAGGAGGATTTAATATAGTCACTTTGCTGATCATGGTCTAGCACAGTTAAGACAACTGACCTTTTCAGTTTTAGGGCCTAAGATAGTTCCAAGTTCAAATAATCAATCAGATAGTAGTCACAAAATTCAATAAGAAAAAGCAATCAAAATACCTCATCATCTTTGACATATGGTTCAAACCAATTCCATAAAGTCTTTGGATCTGCCGCATATCTCAGGTAGAGAAATCCAATCTACAATAAAATAAATAAAATAAAATCAGTATCAATTCTAGACCATGACTAAAAATATAAGATATATCAGCCAGGCCAACACCAATTTAAAAGGACATAAAACCAACAAAAACTCCACATCCATAACCATAAAACCCAAACAAACTTGAGGTCAACTACATGAACAATTTTGCAAAAACTCCTTGCGATCTTCTACTTGTATTCTTCTCCTCCACAACATCCTAGCAAATATCATCTCTTTCAATATTATCACGTCTTTTCTTCTTAATACCTTTTACTTGGGGCCTACCTCTACCCCTTCTATAATGCCCTAAACGAATTTTCACATTTCAACACAAGACCATTAACCGCAACTCATGCCTGGGGTCATGTGATAGTTTGAACATGGGAGTAATATACTACTTAGTATTCATCCAATGCTATCATGCCTTTAACTATGTAAACATAGCAAATAAAGTAAAAGCTCATGAAGAAGAGAAATAGCAAATTAAACGACAACTTCACTTTACCGTGCATGAAGAAGTCAAACAGGTTATATATTATTCAAACAGTTCCTTGAAATAAATAGGGAGACATACAAAGAGAAAAACCTATTCCCAATCAAATTGCATTGAACTAAGACAGGGAAAGGCCACACATACCGCTCTAATATAAGGAGAATCCTGGTGCTTCAGGAGCCCGTGCATTTGTTTGACAGTGAGCTTCATAGTGAAAAACTTGTATAGAAGACAGAAAGCAGTTGAAGGTCCACGACAGTTCCCAGTCATCCATGGCTCTACATGATCAACTTGATTGAAAATTTCATCGATCACTTCGTGGTATGTCTTCAAACGGTAGAGCTCCTTGAAATAATCAGATGACAAAATGTTCATAGAGAGGACCCTCTCTATTAGTGAATCAATTGGTTTACCAGAGGTCTGCACCTCCATAGTATCAACTGCTTTACGGCCGTCCCTTCGAAATCAAAACAAATATAGTCCCAAGCAATTGTGCAGAAACCAGAAAGTCACAATCCCATTCCTACAACAGATCATGATCTTCCATAATAAATGACAGCTCTCAACAGAAGTACAGAACTTAATAAACTCAGCAACATAACCAATCAATACATAGATTGAAAATAGTAAAATATAGGTGTATGAAACTCATGCCTATTTTGGTAGCTAAGAAAAATGTTTCAAACTACAACAAACACTAGAGTAATTCAAATTCAGTAGACACAGAATTAGATCAGCAAATGCAATTCAAAATCCTAAAAGACCTTAATCAATTTAAGTACTTCAACACCAAACAGGGGTTTCATACCTACCTATAACCCCTTCATTTGTGAAATCAGCGAAAACTAAAAGAAGGAAAAAATACTTATAAAGCTAGGTCTAAAACCCTATGAACAACCACAGCAACAAGAGCAGCACAATCCAATAGAACCACAAAATTATGGCAGAAAAGCAATTCAAAATCCTAAAAGACCTCATGCTCAACACCAACAAGGATTTCATAGCTAACTATATCTCACTTTCCAAAACCAAGTAACCAACAAAAATTGATAACTACACACAAATTTCCAAAACCTACATCCAAAGCCCTAAATATCAACCCCAGCAACAATAGGAGTATAGAACCACGAACTTAGGTCATTCAAAATCCTAAACGAGCTAAATAGTATCATACTCTTCAACACCAACCAGGGGTTTAATAACTAACTAAATCTCTCCATTTCCAAAACCAACAATAATTGAAAACAATAACGCACATAAACTTACCATCCAAATCCCAATATATCAACCACGAAAACTGAAAACAACACACAAATTTCCAAAAGCAACGTTCAAAACCCTAAATATCAACCACAGAAACAATATAACTACGAAATTAGGTCTGAAAATGCAATTCAAAATCCTAAACCTAAATCGATTCATGCTCTTCAGCACCTACCAGGGTTTAATAGCTAACTGAATCTCTCCATTTCATAAACCAACAAAAACTGAAAACTACGCATAAATTCCTAAAAACTAGGTCCAAAACCCTAAATATCAACCACAGAAACAAGAGAGCCAAGAAATTAGGTCAGGGAATGAAATTCAAAATCCTAATAGACCTAAATCGATTCATACTCTTCAACACCTACCGGGGGTTTAATAGCTAACTACATCTCTTCATTTCCAAAACCAACAAAAACTGAATACTACAGATGAATTCCTAAAAACTAGGTCCAAAACCCTAAATATCAAACACAGAAACAAGAGAGCCAAGAAATTAGGTCAGGGAATGAAATTCAAAGTCCTAATCAACCTAAATCGATTCATGCTCTTCAACACCTACCAGGGGTTAAACAGCTAACTACATCTCTCCATTTCCAAAACCAACAAAAACTGAAAACTACACATAAATTCCTAAAAACTAGGTCCAAAACCCTAAATATCAACCACAGAAACATGAGAACCACGAAATTAGGTCAGGAAATGAAATTCAAAGTCCTAAAGAACATGAATCGATTCATTCTCTACATCTCTCCATTTCCGAAACCAGCAACAATTGAAAACAAAAACGCACATAAATTCACCATCAAAAACCCTAAATATCAATCACAGAGCAAATTAAACTTAATACAAGTACAGAACCACAAAACAGGTCCAAAAATGCAATTCAAAATCTGAAATAAAGAACTGACTCCACCGATCAAGAACAAGAAACTTACAAGTAAACGAAGCAGAATCGAGAAAGCGAGTCGATGAAGGCACGAATCGGAACCGAATCGGGGAAGAAATAGAGAGAGGATGGGTCTGGAACGGGGAGCAGAATTGTGAATCGGATGGGTATTCGGGTAGAAACCCTAATAAACTGCGATGCTGTGTCGATCCTCTTTGGGTCGCGCTTCGGTTATAAGTTATAACTCATGGGTTTTTGTTGAGTAAAATGTATATCTATTTACTGATTTTATATCAGTTATAACATACCAAAGTCAATGAGGTGATTTCTGTTTCACAACAGTTAGTCCCGACGAGTTCACCTTTTTTCTCTGCATACAAAAAAGCAACATATTACCAGTTAGCCCCGACGGGTTCACATTTCCCCTCTATACACAAAAAAGCTACATTACACAAGTTAGTGATACCTCATTTAAAATCACTTATACCCA
>JAYMTK010002257.1:0-14253 GCA_036897405.1 Pelargonium myrrhifolium | reverse complement strand
TATCATATATAATTAACTTTTAAAATTAATTTAAATATCTTTTGATTTAAATTTTCTAGTTAATTTTTAAAACGTAAGTGAAAAATTGTGGTTTCATCAAATAAGTCAAACTTGGTGTCAATCTATTAAATTAGTTAATTTATTTCATATTTTGTCATTGTTTAGTGATCCCTAACTATTTTAGATATTTATAAGAATTGATAATAATTTACGTTTTTATATAATTAAGTATCAATGTCAACTCGTAAATATAGTTCCGTTTACTCAAAATTGAAAAGACAAAACAATTATAGTATCTTAATTTTAAAAGTCCCAAAATCAAAATTTCGCTTTAGGTCACACAAGACGTTGGGCCGCCCCTGCGCGTGCTTGATCTAGTTTCGTTTGAAATCGGCCCGACCTTTGACCGAGATTGACCAATACTTTGATTGAAGTTGACTCGGGGTTAAACAACATGGTCTATACCGAGCTTGACGTGCCACATGTCATCCTTTCACTAGTCTATTTTACTTACGAATTTTTGTGCATAACAACTACATTTAAACTCGTTATGACATATAAACTTCACATTTTTATTTTTACGAGAGGTTGGCTTATCCTGAGCTCCGTGTTTGATTCCTTTGTCATCAACTTGGATCATTTTCCTAACAATCAAAGAGATAAATTATTTCTCAGTGTGTTTCCTTTAGTTAACTTTATCAACATTCTTGAAAGTACCTATACATACCAGCATGCATTTCACATGCTTGTTCCTTACACAACTAGAAGTAGATGACCAAAGCTTTCAATTTAACAGAACAGACAGATATACAGCCATCTTATCTCTAAATATATATAGCCTTCTTATAAAACAACCGCAGGAGTCACAATTCCTATAAAATATTATGCTGTCATAAACAGAGTATTTGCTTATTCAGATCACCAAATGTTATAGTACATTCTTAATTTGTCAAATATATGATCATATGAATTGATCTTCTTTTTTCCTTGCTTTGGCATAGATTATTGAAACAACTTTGGCTTCACTCTTACATTAATTACAACAATATCAGAAGCTTCCATATGCAAGTCCCCAACACAGAATAATACCTTGAATAACTTGTACTGCATATTTCAAGAATGATCCGAGTCTTGTACTAATTATTCAAGCTGAGCATGCTCAAGCATCTGTCAATAACATTTCTCAGCACTTGTTAATATTGCATGAAACATGAGGATCACCATTCACGAGCCTTTCTCATAGCAAAAGCTCCGACTCTGATCGGTCTTTTCTTATGGTTTGGATTCCTTGAAACTCACTATATATGTCACAGAGATGACATAATCATTATACTCATATTCCTTAATTTTGCTTCACAACAACTGGACTTGTCACCAAGTGCTTTCCATCTGACCATACCAACTTTCCAAATACATAATCTTTCAACTTATCAATATATCTACTCTTCATAGTAACCACAAATTCTTTTTCTTCACCCATTTTCTCAAATGTCAAGCTTGAAGGTTCAACTGAGATGGAGATTCCCATAGGTTCATCAACATGCACTTTGTAAGTAGCTGGAGACCCAACATTCTTCACTCTTCGAGTTATATTTATCGATGCACCAAGATTAGGGACAGTGATTGAAGGGTAGTTGAAGTCTGTCAGACTAAACGACTTGGGACACTCGTATTGTTCATCTGAGAAATGTTTCAATTTGGTATCGTCGTAGCCATGAGCACAAAGAAAGTTCAAGTAATCGTTTGTGGTTAAGTCATAAACCAGCCCTGGATCCATGGCATTGTTTGGTTGCACATGTCCTGCACCATAGGCTAATGGCGTCGCATTGTTGCTGGTATAGTCAAGTAGTGATTCTTCATCATACTGTGTTCTTGCTGCAAGAAAATAATATGTTTTAAGATATGAAAGAACATGATAAAGCAATTATTTGCATGACATTTTCTGCAATCCGAAGTGTAGTATAAGATGGCAATGTTATTGTTGTTACCAGTAGTCATGATTGCAGATTTTATAGCTGCTGGACACCAATTGGGATGAATAGCTTTGAGCAGACCAACAATGCCAGCAACATGAGGGCATGACATTGAAGTACCCGACTGAATAGTAAAAGGAACAAGACGTTCATCTGACGGGTCAGAAGTTGCTCCTACTACTTGAGTGTGAGCAGCAATTATATACTCCCCGGGCGCAGTGATGTCAGGCTGAAATGCATACAAGAAATTTGAGCACATATGTAAGATTTAGGACAAACATACATGTTCATGCAAATGGTTGACAAAAAATAGAAGCTAGCATTAGCATACCTTGAGGATTGTTGGCTCAATAGGATTGGGTCCTCTAGCAGAATATGATGACATAATTGGAGTCCTCTTAGTTCCCAATTCTGTTTCCACTGGAGTGATGTATCCAACAGGGATCCTGTTAATATATATTGATGTTAGTACTAATTAAGAAGCATCAATTTTATCAAGTTCATAGTACGTAACGTAGTAAGGCAGTTAATTACTTGGTTGAACTCATGTAAGCGAAAAGAGCTTGTCCATCAAAGAAGTTAATCTGCGAAGCAGGGCGCTTGTAAAGAAATGCTTCAGTTGCATTTGCAGTTTCTGCATCATTTGCAAAAATCACCCCAAGTGCACCAGCGTCAGCAGCTGCTTGCTCTATGCTGTATACTGGACTGTACTGATTATATACACAAACCAAAATCTTTCCTTTTAACTTCTTGGGATCCAGGGCATCTGTTTTGCAATAAAGACTGTACAAAAAAGAAGAAACTTTTGTTACAACTTTTTTCTGCACAAAATTGATTGTCATGATCAGATCACTATAAAGAGTAACAAAGGGTTTTAGCATCTTTATTTTACTTACGCATCCTCTATATTTGACTCGCATAATTCTCTGGCATCTACTCCATGAATTAGTTGATAGAGCTTTCGAGATGGGAAGGCTGTAGATGACAAGCTTCTTCCCTGGAAGTACACATAAAAACATGAAGTGAGATTTTCATATATACATACATACATACATACTAGCAATACAACAATAAACCCATAACATGATCACACATACCTTAAGGCGCATATTGTTCCCAAGAACAACATAATTTACAAAGTCTCTATCAATAGTACTGTCACCAACTGTGAGTATCCATGGAGCAACATTATCTACTGTCCCTGGCAAAGGTCCTGAATTCCCAGCAGAAGCAACCACAACAATTCCATGCTTAACTGCGTGGAACGCCCCTATTGAGATCCAATCATTGTGAAATTCTTTGGCCTCATTGCCTGCGAGGGACAGAGAGAGCACATCGACACCATCGCCTATGGCAGCATCATATGCAGCCAAGATGTCCTCATCAGTGCACGGGTCTTCGTCATCAAGAAGAGGCCCACATACTTTATACGAAGCTACACGAGCTCTAGGAGACCCGCCTTTAGCGACGCCAGTGCCATGTCCAAATATATTGGCCCCGTAAACAAAGCTACCGCCTGCTGTTGAGAGTGTGTGAGTACCATGGCCTGTTTCGTCGCGTGGAGTGTTGAAATACTTGAAAGTAGTATTGTGTTCATGTTCATATGCATTCTTGATTTTTTCGGAATAGGTTGCATGATAGCCTCTATTGAAGTATCTTGCCCCAATTAGCTTCCTGTAATATATATACAGCTTACTTGTAAGAGTCAATTATAGAACATTTCAGTTAAAAAGTCACCACATGACAGCTCCAAACAGCTTGAGTTAGCTCAAAATTAATACCTGTTGCAACCAGCTCCTTTTTGGGTATCTAATTCACAAATTCCTTTCCATTTTGATGGAACTGGTCCAAATCCTTCGCCGCTGAAACTTTTTGATTCCGGCCAAACACCTAATAATACATCATATGTAAATAGGATATGTCAAGACTCAAGAGATGAGTACAAATGTTCCTAAGACTAATGAAGTTCCTGTGGAATTAATGTCACATTTTTTATGTTGGAGAATTCAAAACTTACCGGTATCAAAGTTGCCAATAATGACATCTTCACCAAATCTTGCTTTGGTCCATATTGAGTCCGGAGGAATTACTCCGTCTTTCTCTAATCCAAGAAATTGCCATGAATGGGTTGTTTGCAACTTTCTTGTCTCGTTGTCAGTAATTGAAATAACATCTGAATGTTCTACATTGATGATAAATTAAAAGTTACTACCATATCATAGTTATTTTAAGTTCAACAGCAATATATATGAAATAGATTGTATGTTCCCTTCAATTAGATATTCAACATTTCTTAATGAATTGTATGTATCACAAACTTAATTTATCAAGAACAAGAATTAAAGTTAACGTACTTGCAAGCTCTGCAGCTTCATGATCTTCAAGAACAGCAGCAAAGGCATTAACATGTCTGGCATAACTGTAGTAGATTTTGTTCTTGGCCATTGTTTTGCTGTGCATGAAAAATTGAACACATAAGAAATCTGGCTCCATAATCTAATTACTTTGATGATAGAACATACACTATTTAGTGTTAATTATACGTACTTCCACAACAATAATTCCAGAAACTTCTGATGTGAATCTTTTACTTTATCAACATCAATGGAGTCAACTCCATGAGAATGTGCCCCTAAACACACTATATAAGACTGTAAAAAAAGAAGAAGAAAAAGACATTGTTCAATTTAAAGCTACTATAAAAAAATTTGTAGAAAAGAGAACAAATTAAGACATTTCTGATAGAGACAAGACAAACATGAACATTTTGTGATTCAGAATGAAGCAAAATGATGAAGTTGCTTACCTTTTCAGCAGCCAAGGTTTTAGGTGTTTGAGATATAATGAAGATGAAAATTTGCAGAGCAAACACTAAAACTTTCATTGTGTCACAATTTTGAGTTTTGGAGGGGAAGATGAAGATGAGGTTTGCTTTGGTTCATTTAAATGATATTGTCATTTCTGAATTCCCTTTTGACATGAAATATGATATATATGCTTATACAGGTTGTGTTTTTGGTTAGAGAAAACTTGATTATTGAGTTTTTAGTTGGATAAGTTTAATTATTGAGTTATTTTGTTGAAGGAACATTTGGGATGAGTTATACAGTTAAAAGAAACATTGCAGCTTAACTAAATTGTTACCAGTTCTGTTTAGACTTGTTGGAATGCTAGCTAGTTTTTCTGTATTTTTCTCCCAAAATTAGCCCCAACAAACAAAAGATTTAATTGCAAGATAGGTTTTCAAAAATTACAGACTGCATAATATTAACAATTATAGCAAAGTAAGATTGGAATTCGTAGAAATTTGGCCAACTACTTAATTGAATTTTTCTTAAAATAATAATAATGAGAACTAGAAAAAACTGATTCATATTGCTCTATATTATTTATATTTAATTATATAACTTGATCAACGTGAATAAACTGACATCTAATATCATCATACTTTACATATACAGAACGATTTTGTTGTTATTCCGGCAAGACCGTTGATGGTCTTCAATCAATGTCGGTTCAATTTGTAAGAGAGAAATTATTTTCTTCATTTAATGGATTACAGTACATATCTTCCCACATTATGCATTCTTTGAGATGGATTATTTGAACATTCCCTCAAAATTAAGGGAACAGACAATTCATATAATGTCTTCTTTTCTTTCCTTTTTTTTTTTTTTTGACAAAAGGAAGAGCGGATTTCATATATGATTCAAAAAAATTACAAAAGTTATGGTGAGTCCATAACTTGGAAACACCCGATCACCCTAGAGTAGCCAACCTGTGAGCATATAGATTGTTACATCGAGAAACATAAAAAATGTTATGTACATCAAAAAAGAGCTGTAGCAGAGCCCGGATATCAGATACCAAAAAAACTGCACCCTAACTACTGAGATATATCCTCTCCAATTCATCTGACAAGAGAGACACAATCTGTAAGGAAAACAGGTGAGTAAAGTCGATGGTGCACACAAAATAACAGAGCGGAAAGTAAAGCATGAGCCTCGGCCTCCATGGCTGAATGGCAAGATATAGTAAGAAAGCATCTAGCTAAGAGGAAGGAGTAGAAACTAAGTTGCCAGCCAGCCCCTCCTGATCCATTCTTGAAACTGCCATCACAGGAAAACCAAAAACCATTACGAAAAGAGAGATAGTATCTGGATAAAGGAGAGGAGGAAGAAGGGAGGAGCGTCGGGGCTTGGTGGGGCGGTGTCCAGTCTGACACCAGCAAGTCTGAGCAGGCCAGGACGGAAGAGACCTGATAGTCGGAGGAGCGGAAGACCAAGGAGCATCTCGCTTTTCCAGATGGACCAAATAAGAGCCACGTTGCGAAGGATGGGAGATGGATCATATGAGGTCGAGTGGTCCAGAGACTGAAGAGAGAGCCACCAGTCCACGAAGGAGGACCATTCATGGACATGAATAGATAGAAGGGAGGTAAACCAAGCCTGACGACTGCATTCACAAGTGAAGAGACAATGAAACATACTTTTAGGGAATAGGTGACAACGTGGAAAAGTTGAGGATGGGGCAAGGTGGCGTCGAACAAGGTTTTCCATGACCGCGAGAGATTGTGAAGACGTTTCCAAAGAAATAACTTGATTTTCTCTGGAATTTTCAAGCTTAACAGCTTCGACCATTTGATGTGGGATAGGTGGTTAAGAAAGGAGTTGTGGGATTGGATACTAAGGAGATAATAGCATGGCTTGACAGTAAAGGTGCCAGAGATGGAAGGAGACCAAATAATGCCGGGGGGGGGAGGGAGGGGGAATGTGTGGGATAGAGATGGAGCATATAATGAGGGAACCAAGGAAGGGGCAGTGAGGTTGTGAACAGTTGAAGGGATCTATTCCCTTGTGGTGGGGTTAATGAGAGAGCTAACACAAAGGTATGGGTCCGCACAAGGAGGGGGGATGAGAGTACCAGATGGCAGCCATCTTTCCTTAAATACTCGGATGGTATTTCAGAACCTATCTACCACGAAATGTGAGGGAGGAGGACGGATCAGCCAAAAGATAGTCATTTCCATATAGAAGTGGCCGAGGAACGAGAAGGAGAGTCCCAAAGAGGCCCTAAAACACAGTATTTAGACGAGAGAAACTTGGAAGCCAGCAGCTGTGGGTTGGAGACAAGCCTCTAAAAGGTACTAGGTAGAAGAGATTTGTTAGAGGAGAGAATATTTATGATACCCAAGCTGCCCGCCCGTTTAGGGAGTTGGAGAGTTCGCTTTTTAACCCAAGTAATGCCACGGGAGCCATTTTCCCCCACCAAATATGCGAGATGAAGGAAGTAACCCATTTGAGGAGGGATTGAGGGAGAGCAAAGAGAGCAAGGAAAAATGTTGGAAAGGCTGACAAAACATATTGGATAAGGACCATTTTGCCTGCTTGATTGAGCAGGTTTAGTTTCCAGGAGATGAGGAATAAGGATAGCTTTTCCTTGAGATGGGCAGAGATGCTTCGCAGAGGTGAGACACCAAAATTTGGGATTCCCAAATATTTGCCAAGAGAGGGAACTAGATTCATGTGTAGAATACCATTGAAACTCCTAGAGAACCTGCGGAGGATGTTGGGGTTGGTTATCCATTTAGATTTGCGATGGTTTATCCTGAGGCTAGTTGCACACGCAAATGTGTCTAGGGTACGCCTAATAGTGCCATACAATTGGAGCGAAGCTTCAAAGAACTGGAACGCATCATTCACAAACAGGAGATGACTGAGTCGAGGGCATCCTCTACCAGTGCGAAGGCCCTTTAAAGATCCTGATGACTCCTCTTATTGTAGGAAGCATGACAGCCCTTCCATACATATGAGGAAGAGATAAGGGGACAAAGAATCTCCTTGTCGAAGGCCACAAGAGGAGGAGAAGGGTCTCCCTGGAGAACCATTGATAACAACCTGGAAGGTGGACGTGAAAACACAATTGAAGATTAGGGTTCTCCATTTGGAGAAGAAGCCTTGAGCCTCCATCATGGTGAGAGGAAGTCTCATTGGACAGAGTCAAAAGCTTTGCTGATGTCCAGTTTGATAGCAGCTTTGTAAGACCTGCCCAGCTTGGTCCGAGAGAGGGATTCGACGAGCTCATTAGCGAGAATTATATTATCATGAGTACGACGACCCCAGACAAAAGCATTCTGGAATGGGTGAGATTTGAGAGAACGGACCTGAGACGATTGGCTATGACCTTGGAGCCAATCTTATAGATGACATTACATAGGTTGATAGGCCTAAAGTCCCAAGAGGTGGAACTTTGGGAATAAGAACTATCGAGGTCTGATTGATTTCCCGAATGAGGTGGCCTGAGTTAAGGAAGGACAAGACTCCAAGACCGAGGTCAGCACCCACAATGTGCCACCATTTCTGGTAGAAACGGGTAGGGATGCCATCTGGACCTGGTGCTCTATCGTCATTCATATCGAAAACTGCGTTCCGAACCTCAGAGTACTGGAAATGGCGATCAAGAGCAGCTACAAAGGAAGGGGTCAGCTTCATGGTGACCATGGAGTTTGAGGGAACGGAGGAAAGAATCTCGGTTGTTGTGGGCATTAGGGTGAGGTGGGGAAGAGGAGATGTGATACGAGAATATGGAGGATAGAAGAGTATGTGGAGAGGAAGAGATCCAGATTGGGGTTAAAAATACCCCGGATAAGATTATGGGATCGATTCCAAGTGGCCACAACATAGAAGAACTTAGTGTTGCGGTCCCCTTGAAAAGTAATCTGAGATTTAGCTCTCTGCTTCCAGTAAGTCTCCTCCTAATCAAGAAGAGTCTCGTATTTCAATTGGACTTGGGTCCAGGAAGGGGAAGAAGAGTGAGAGGAAGACGACGAGTGGGAGGCGAGACTCTGGAGAGAGCAAAGCTGAGCTTCCAAGTGGAGCTTGTTCTGCTTGAGGTTACCGAAAGAGGACTTGTGCCAGTCATAAAGTGAGTGCCTCAAAGATTGGAGATTTCGACAGACACAGAACATGTGGGTACCCTGAAAGGAGGCAAACCAGAGATGAACCGCTCGCAGAAGGAGTGAGATTCCCATAAATGCTCATAGCGAAATCGAGAAAGGCGTCAGGGAAGAGGACAGGTGGTGAGACAAAGAGCAAAATGATCCCCAACAAGGATAGGCTCAATCCAGATAGAGTAATTTGGGAAGAGTAGCAACCAATCCATATTGCAGAATCTCCTGTCAAGAACTTCCATCATGTCGTTTAAATGTAAAACCAAATGTATATATGTGACATTCATGACCCTATCAGTTAAAAGGTTGAAAATTGGAAGTATTTGGACATGAGAAGTATATAAAAGGTTGAAAATCAATACCAGAAATTAGATGTAGCTACATTCAGGAAACAAGCTAGGGCATCCCTGCAGCTACTGAATTTAACTTCACTGATGTTTAACGTGAAATCCGAAGTCCTGCTGTGAAAAATGCAGTACTGTATCATGAAACTGGAATTGAGCAGCTACTTATTCAATACATTGGATCATATCTCAGATTTGTCTGTCTACTATGCCACAAGGCCTCTCTCTACACTGTCCCAAAACATATAAACAAAAAAGAATAAAAAGAATACATTTTCATCTATTTACATATTCACTAATGTTCATCAACAGCTACGGCTCCAGCTGCCTCTCGTGCTCACTCAACAAACCATTTTGATGCTTATCAATTTCCTCGTGATTATTTTGTGTCTCCTGCAATGACAAGGTAACCATACAAGTAAACTGATAAGAACAAATCAAACAGGAAAATGATTCAACTAGGGCAAACACCAGTCTGTAATTTGCCACAAATGATAAAACAAACAACTTCACAAGAACATAATAACACCATGCTAAAGATCTGAATGCACTGCGTCATTGAATGCCAACCGCCATTGTTTCAGGGTAACCAACCACCTCCAAAGCAAAGTTCATATTATCACAATCAGTCTCTGCTAATAAGCTTAAGCTCATAGGGATTGGAAGATATTCTCTTGCACAATTTCAACCAATCATGTCTTTTTTAGGGGGAAAGATTAACATTCAATGTGCTCATGGAATCGCAATCAATAATAAAAAGTGTCTATGATGAAACCTTACTCGTAAAATGTTTCTTAAGCTTTTAGCAGGTTATTGAAAGGGCCTTTTGTGTACTTCACCTAATCACCTCTCAACAATATTTTAAGTTACTCAAAAATAAGTATATAATAGACTGTGCTCCAGTAGTACTATTTGAAAATACATATATTCTTAGATAAAGCATTCAAGTCCCAAGTAATTGAAGGCTTTTTGATTGCATTATGAGGACTCCTATAGGTTGTATTCTAACAAAAAAGATACTCCCTCCGTCCCAAAATGAGTGTCCTTTCTATTTTGAGAATTATTAAGGAAAAATTAGTTAGTGTGGTATATTTACTCTTGTATCCTCATTCACATATGTTCTCACAAACTAAATAGATGCTAACTAACTTATCATAAAGATGTTATTGGTAATTCATGCTATAATTAACTTTCTTAAAAGGAAAGAGGACACTCATTTCGGGACATAAATGCAAACCAAACAAGACACTCATTTTGGGACAGAGGAAGTAGTATATAGTTAGTTATTGCCGCAGTATTTTCCGGGTAGTATCCAAATGTCTTAAGACTTTCTTTACATGGCATTCTTGTCAACCAGCCCAGTCTTGGGAAATTGTTTATCCAGAGGAAAACATATTACACTCATAGAACTCTACGTTCTAGCAGGCACTAATGTCTCAACCTCTTATTTGTTCTTTTATTGACCAGTGTCGCATGTGAAGCCATATCATCATGTATAAAGAATATTTTTATCTAATAAATTATCTGAAATTCATACACTAAAAAAGTAGTTAATGATTTTGGATGTTCTATGATACACTTAAGTGATTGTTATTCATGACAAAAATACCACACAAACAAATTGTTTTTGTTCATTAATTTATGTTTGTAATGAGCATGTGCAGTTACAATTAATTTCTACATTAGTATTTTAAAATTTTGTAATTGAGTAAAAATACACTATGATGGTTCTGTTACCAGGATAGAAGTTAATAGGCATGAATAATTTTAATTCTATAAATCTTTATCTGCCAAGTAATTCCTCAAAGGGTGGAATTGATATCATACCAATTATCAAGTAGACAAGCGGGGCCCACTCATTATGATTTTTTTTAATACAATACAAGATTTGTTATTTCATTTTAGTTAGTTCACAACTTTTGGGCCTGCACAATTATAGTAAATTAAATCGCAACAATGGCATTTCGACTCATTGACATTACCCACCACAGTTTCTTAGATGATAGAATTGAATGCTTACCAATAACAATAATAAAAAATAAGTTGGCTGGGATCCCAACAAAAGTAAATAAAATACTCCATACATGACTATTTATTACTGCATTAGGGTAGGTTCACAATTTATAGACCCACACAATTTTCATAATAAATTTACTAACTCCATATCCATTCCATTGGTACAACTAAAGAGAACCACTTTTATATATAGTGTTAATTTGTCTCTAGTTTTCATACTTACGATTCCAAGTAGCATGCTTTACTCATGCCACAAAGAAACATATTGATAAACAGAAACAGTTAAACTTGCCCGTCATACAAAAAAATCACCGTCATATTCATAGTAAGACACTTCAAGAGAAACAAAAATAGAAAGACATAGAATGGCATCCGCTGGGGGGAAATTCAGATACTTACTTCCACTGGTAGATCAACCGGAAACATGTTTATAGCACTGGGGTTAAAACTGAACCCACTGTCAGGACATATAGCAGAACACAGGGATCAGTGGCATAAAACAACCTCATGTAGCATGCATATGCATAAAAATAACATGAATTAGAAAATTTCTGGAAATAGATGGTATATTGAGCCAAATCTGATGTGCATATAATTAGATATCACAAATAACAATGCTAGAAAACTCAAAAACCAAGATGCTTAGTTTAAAACTTCAAATGACAATATGAAGTTCAAATTATTATTATTTTCGTTTCTCTTTGTCTTGGTATTTATTTATTTTTTCACTACTCGTCTCTTATGCCTAGAAACAGTAGGGAAAGACAAGAAGATAATACCAGCGGGATAAAGCTAGCCGCCACACATATGGAATAAAGAACTCCTCCGATTGACTCTCTTGTTCATAAGTGAAGCGTAATTGGGTAAACATCTGCAAAATAATCAGGAAGTGTAAGATGACTCAACCCTCAAAATAGTTTTATTAACCTAGGACTAAGCCTAATTCTTCATCTTTACCTTCAACCCTTCGGCACGCCAAGAACGACAATTTATATTTATGACTTGGAGAACTTTCTCTACCGACCACTCACCATCTGTTCTTTGGGCATCCATGCGAGTATTGAAAAAATCCAACACCTGAAAGGGCCAAAGGATTCACTTCACCAAAATGCACAAAGAAATTCATATACACTCTTCAAGCATTGAGAAAGCTTGTAGAGAAGCATTGCTACATCAAGACCTTCAACAAATTGCAATTTTACCATTGACCTGTTCATTTAACTTCCAAAAAAACTGAACAATCACATACATATCATCTACAGAGAACAATGGTTACCAATGGAGTGAATCATGAATAAAAATCACAATTGTAGAAGAATTTTGGATAAAGGATCCTCTGAATTCTTAAGATTGACTTCATCTGGATATAACGATAATGCTAGAATATTTCAATGTCTCCATACTGATAAATTTTATGCTACTGATTTATTAATATTATGAATAGGACCATTCAAAACAACAGCCAAATCCTGGAAACAAATAAATTATTGTTAACATAAGACACAGGAACATACAGTATAAATGTTTTCAAGCAGCTCATTAAAGCGTGGATGACTCTTAAATGGTTGAAAGACCTCCTGTCTGTGCATTATTGCATACACAACCTGTCCAAAGAGACATGGTAAGAGATAGAGATGGAATGGTATTCCATATTAAAAATGAAATTTCAAGACAATCACATTAAATAAAATGATGCAACCTCTGGATTCCGTGGCAGGGCATAAGTCAAGATTGCATTCATTATTTCAAGGACAATTCTCAGGAAGTCAGTATAGATATGCAACTCCGTCGTCTGCAACAAATATGATTTATCTTAGAAAAACAGAAATAATACAAGAAAGAGTGACTTCCAAGAACACAGAGTTTATTGATGGAATCACGTAAAAAAAGTCATAAGTAGTACCACATCTTCTGCGAGACTGTCTCCTTCTATTGAGTTGACTTTGGCTATATGCATCTTATCACCCTTTAATTCTGCAAGCTTGTTATACCTGGATTCAAAATTAAATTGAAATTAGCACTGAAGCTCATGCCAGGATACAGACATAGAAATATAATAATAATGATTAGTCACCTAAAGTATTGTGTATCGACATAAACAGTAATCGTATTCTATGGTCTCAAAATATTGGGGGACTAACTTACTTGCGAGAGAGCATATCGAAAAGACTGACTAGTCTCTGTGATGCATATGCACTCAAATGGTACACATGAGGAGCCATATTTGCTAAGGTTGCCAGGCAATTCGTATGAAGATAAACATCCTGTTAAACAGAAAAAATACGAAGTTCTCTGTGAGGAACAGAGTATTAAAATGACCATCTCAATGAATCTATCAGACTATTTTGATGTATCAAAGATGGTTTCAAGTCATACCCGCAGCTTAGATAGGTTATATTTCACAGTCCTAATCAGAACTATAACCATGAGGGAACCAAGAGACGTCTGATGGAGGAGGCGTTCTTTATACCATGGAACACTAGGCAGAATCTGTTCAAATATAAACAAAACTGATACAATCAGAAGCATGTATGAGAAGTTAAACTTTGTACAATATAGGTGAATTTTCATCCATACCAGTTTGTGAATGGTTGAATTGAATGAAGAATCTTGACTTAGTATGAGAAGTATAATCAGAAGCATGTATATCTGATTAGATGTCCTCCTTGAAGCATTATATAATGTTTCCAAAATTGGCATCAACTGGATTTCATCATAGAAACAACAATATGAGTTTGACTGCACTTCAGTTATATGGCATATCAATAGTCAACATTATGTGCTAGCTAATACGACCGAATATACACTAAGAATGCCAGAGCTCAAAGGTAATCAACTACATCAAAAAAAAAAAAAAATACACTACCAGTCTAAATGATCATAGGGATAATTGTAGATGACCCCCTCGAACTTTAAAGGTTTGGCAGATGACCCCCCTCAACTTTTTCCGTTAGCTCATAATCCCCCAAAC
>JAYMTK010002256.1:0-14255 GCA_036897405.1 Pelargonium myrrhifolium | reverse complement strand
AATTACACACTTATTTTTTGCTAATGATGCACTCTTGTTTTGTAAAAGGGAGGAGGGGGAGTTAGGTTTGGTATGTGCTACAGTGGAAAGATATGGACATCTCTCGAGGAAAAAGATTGATTTTAACAAATCAAGTGTATTATTCACAAAGAGCATTCCAGAACCGAGGCAGGACGAGCTGGCGGCGATGATTGGTGTTGACCGAGTTGAGAGTTTTGAGACCTACCTGGGGGCACATGTGGGATGAGGCCAGAACAAGAGAGAGTTGTTGAAACCAACTTTGAATCAGCTAAGTGACCAGGTTAATAAATGGAATGGTCAGAACCTCTCTTGGGCAGGTAAGGAGATTATGGTAAAATCGGTGTTGTTATCCATGCCAAATTATATAGCTAGTGTTTTTTTGCTCCCGACAGCAGTTTGTAAAGAGATGTATGGATTAATCCAAAAATATTGGTGGGGGTCGGGGCCGATTCACTGGAATAGTTGGGAGCGCCTAAACGCGAGAAAGTCGAAAGGATTTATCATATTCAGAGATATCTGAGCATGCAATATTGCTCTCTTGGAAAAATTTGGGCGGAGGTTGCGGACTAAACTTGATTCACTAATGACTAGCATATTGCAAAATCGTTATTATATGGGGAGGAATTTCTTGAAGGACAAAATTGGCGCAAAATCGAGTTTTGTTTGGTGTAGCATAGTGGCAGGATAAGATTTACTCCGGGAAGGAACAGTTCGACGGATTGGTTCAGGGCGCGAGACACGGGTTTACGCGACCCGTGGATACTCGGGGTGAATGGGTTTAAGCCGGAAGTGGGGTTCGAGATGGAACCGAATCTTAGAGTTTAGGATTTGACAGACCCTGTTAGTAACCAATGGGACTGTCATGAGCTAGAAATATTGTTTACTATAGAGGAGGCGGCAACCATACGAGATATATACTGCAGCTGGCGGGAGAGGGAGGATGGGTGGATGTGGTTGATGGACCGGAAAGGAACTTACACGGTGAAGACGGGGTTCTGAGTGGTGGGGGTGTCTCAAACATATCAAGGCAAATAGTCGTCGTTATGGAAACTACGGGTGCAATCGAAAGTGAAGCACCATGTCTGGAGGGTTCTTACCTGGTCCGTCCCGGTTGCAGTCGCGCTGCGTGTTCGGGGAGTGGACATAGACCTATTGTGCCCGAGATGTAAGCAAGATGAAGAAACTTTGGGACATATGTTCTTTGAGTGTTGTTTTGCATAGTTAGTATAGGCTAGAAGTGGCTTTGATGAAGTGGTTAGAGGAGTGAGGCACCCGGATGAGTGGTTTGAAGCTCTGACGGGGCTGGGCGACACTGATAAGACGTGTTGGGGAGTGTACTTATTATGCTGGGGGCTTTGGAAAGCTCAAAATAAAGGAGTTTGGAATAAAAAGTGGGGCGTTGTAGAAGATGTGATCCGCATGACCCAATCGGTTTGGGAGGGTTGGAAAGAGCAAAGAAAGAAGTAGTACAAGTACGGGCGAAGAGGCCGGCCGGACGGTGGGTGAAACCCGATTAGGGGTGGGTTAAAATTAATGTGCTCGGGGCAGTTTTTACCCAATAGGGGAAAGGTGGAACGGGTTGGGTGGCGAGGGGTTCGGAGGGTGATGCCGCAAAGATGGGGGGTCGGCTTGTTGGAAGGGGGGCTCGCCGGTGGTAGAGGTGGAGGCGCTGGGGGTACTGAAGGCGCTGGAGTGGGCAGAGAAGAGCGGTTTTCGTAGGGTAATTGTAGAAATGGACTCCTTAGAGGTGGTCTGGGCCATCGACGACAAAGGAGGAGCGGAGGCCTGCAAGTGGGAGCTGGTGATCCGAGATATTCTGGACGCGAAGAACTTGCTTGATTAGTTATCTTTCGGCATGTGTTGTGCCCAGAACTGCCAATAGAGCAGCACATGCAATAGCTAAAGCTTCTATTTTAAACCCGGTAATGTATGAATAGGTTGGTATGTCAACTCAAGATGATATTGCACAACCCATTTTGGGTGACTTAAAATAATTCTTTGATTTGTTCATGTTAAAAAAAAAAAACACAAGTTATTAACCTATTACTTTCAAGATTTTTACTCTTATCTTGTCTCGTGCTATTAAACATCCACTGCCTAATAAATTGTTTGAAAATCCTAATATTGTGTTGGATGATTAGATAACGATGCATGGATTCAATATCAACCATGGTTTATGATGAATAATAAATCCAACAGATAACATTAAATGAAACCATATATAGTTACAGCTCAGCTCTACAATTAAGCAAACCGGTCCACTACGTGCAAGCAATGCTACAAATATATTAATACATTTAACTATTTTAAAGCTTCTACATGGCTTCCATAACTTGGACAAGTAGCATTCTACTTTCTATTCTGTACCCTAATAACAAAACATAACTTGAACTAGTTAGTACACATTGTTTTATTTTATACACATACATATTAACTCCAATATCCCACGCAATGGCTTTACTTCTAATATTTATTGTAATGCGATGAGCTTTGAAACCAAAGATAGATCTACTGTACCATCATACAAATTCAACTTCAGCACTCTAAAAGCTATAAATAAGAGTATATACCTTATCACTCAGCCAGAATGTCAGCTCTTTATCCACTTCTTATTCTCTATTGCCAGTTTCGGTGTGACCTCACGGCCTTTGCCCCGACCTCAGGTTATATTTTAGCCTCATACTTGTCTGTTAATCTATTCTGAAAATGTACGTCTCCAGTCATATCTCAGAGAGGCACGTGGTGAGGGTTCAGAGACAATTCAACCGCGAACTGCATATAGCGTGGGAGCAAATGGAACTGGGCCTCCTATGTAAGCTTCAGATAAAGAGACTGCAACCCGATGGCATGCCAATGCTGAAGCAGTAAAGAACATCACCAAGGAAGCCCAGCATAACCTTAGCATCAGTACAGGGTCTCTTCTCACAGAGACTAATACCTTTAAAGCAATCATTTTGAGCCTTCGATCTTTTACCATGGATTTGGCTAATCTGGTTGATGAACCTAGCTCTCCATTTTCGGCCAATTTCACTCTGGAACCATACTGTCTTACTGATTTGCCAAGTGTTACACTCATCCATTCATACAGAACATCTCCAACAACCTTACACAATTGCTGTCGGTAGGAAGCTGCCTCCTTCGATACCATTGCTCGGACCAACGAAGCTCCATCCTACATGTTAAAACACAAAAGTGTCAATATCCCGGAAATGAGCATTGTACGTGGCAATCTAATGGGACTGGCATCAGGTTCCAGACACATTTACTGTCCAGCAATCGTTCTCATTATTTACATAATAGACTGTTTCCATTTACCGTGAGACAAGATAAATATCAAGAATGACAAGGTTAAAGTTCAGTTTCATGTGAATTCTTGAGAATCAGACAAAAAAAGAAGCTATTTGCTTCCTAGACGACAGTTGTATATGCCCTCAAGGAAGCTCCGTTAAAGTTAAAACTTAAAAGCACTCACTACAGTCATCAGGAGCCTCCTTAGCACAACACCATCTTTAGATGGTAGGAGCTGCAGAATTAATTGTGCAACATTAAAAACACCATTGGCCTTATTTGGTAAATATTCAACGGAAGTTTCGTCATTTGATTTCATTGCCCCATGAAGACTCTTCCTGCGGACAAAATGTAAAATTTGATTGTGAACGGGCATACAGTGTAATAAAGCAATTTCAGGAGATACTAATTTCTAGGACAAGAGAGTGTGTATTATGCAACACACCTAGGTAAGCCTACTCTTAAGAAAAGAGCAAGTCTCTCCCACCGGAGTTCCTTCTTTTTGTTCAAAACCACCTAAATGGACAGATACATAAAAAAATAAGGAAAAAGAAGACAAAAAGGTCACTATAAAACTATTCTGGACCTCCCAAGTTCTCTTAGATGTTACAAAAGAACCAGTACCGAATGCAAAATTTTCCTTGTTTCAGCTGAATTTTCAGTGAGAAGTTTCCGAACAACATAAGGGAACGCAGCTTCAAATGTCTTAAAGTTTTCATCACCCGCTAAGGCCAGACCTGAGAGATGATGACAGAAAACAAATATGAATAGAACATAGTGGCAGACCTGAGAGATGATGACAGAAACAAATATGAATAAAACAAAGTAGCAGTCAATAGAGAGACTGGACATTAATGAACAATGATGTGTCACAAATATGCAAAAAGAAACTGCACAATTATAAAGACAGAATACAAATAAAATAATATAGATCTGTAAAAAGTGCAAATCAAATATTTGAAACAAGGCATTCCTCCACCATTTCTCCCAAATCTGCAACATTATCCAATGTAACCTACTAAACTTGTCTTGAATAGAATCAAAGGACCCTTTTTTAGTTCTTCTACACTTCAGTCGGAACAAAGAAGGCATGGGACCTTCCTAAATGCAGGTGCAAATTATTTTTTTAATTATATCTCACCGCAATTACACCAATAGAAATGCAGTAAAATTTTCCATATAGCCCTGTTATATTTTTATCCCATAAGTTCTAATTCAATAATCCAAAATAGTTCTGCCCTATGGATCTTATTTGGGACATGCTACCACTATCTTGTTTGGAGGCACTGGTTAGAAATTCCACTGGTGCGCTGCAAATAAAGTAAATGTTCCTTTATTTTTATGTTTTTAAAATAACATAAGTATTTGCCCAGGCTATCAGTTTGCACAATCATCACATAGGTACCAAGTACTGCTTATTTTCTTGTTAACGTCAATGCTAATTATTACACTTCTTTACAGTTGCAAATCTATTCAAAGGGAACAGTAGCTTACTTATTGAATTGTAAGAGAAACAAAAAAAGTACAACATATCCATGCTAGCATGTGCAAAAAAAAAAAGCAGAAGCAGATGACAGCAGGAATAACCTACCTTCTAAAGAAGCAAGGGAGCGGAGGACAAGTGTATAGTATGCTGGCATACGGAACTGATACTTGAGGGCTACAGACCAAATTTTACCCAGAACCTTCAGAAAAGTCAAAAGAATAATCAGCCCCTTATAAGTTAAAGCAACACAGAGAAATCATGCATGGAAAAGGGCACAAAACCCAGGACAGAACAAACACATGTTTAAAATTTCAAAATAAGTGAATCCAAAGAAGGCTTTGAGTGGACATCAAATAATCATGAATACCAATAATGCAATAAAACATTCATAAAAGAGTGAAGCAATCTGTTATTTTTAGCATTAAGTTACATTGTTACACTGATGCAACAAATGGAAGAGAAACATCCAATTAATATTACATTCTACAAAATGTCTTATCATGCACAATCTGTCTGTCATTGCATATGCATTCAATGACAGAATAACACAACTCTTGATTTGAACTAAGCAGATTAATAATCCATATTTTTATTTCTTAACTTCTTAAGAATGCTACTACATAATGCCTAGATGAACATGAAAATTTCAAGGTTGAAATCCCTTTGGGTGAACCTCTATCCAAATTGACATTATACTGCTTATGATATTCAATCTGGGCTGAGACGAACAGTAGTTGCGTTTTGTTCATGAATTGAAACATAATGATACAACTTACTAGTTTATCAAGATATAACTCTTACCCTACTGAACTTGACATCAGGAATTCCATCTTTGAATTCTACCTCTCCTAATGCATCTTCCAGATCCTGAATCATTTAAAACTTAGTGGTTAGTAATATGGGCAATCTCAAATCTTGGAAGCATGTGAGGAAAAAGTATGCAGCTAGTCTTGATTAGTCTGAGATATATTTAAGAAAAGTAAAATTTCATCATTTTCTGGCAAATAAAATTTAACAGGCAAAATATAGCAGCATATTAGTATTATAGAAGCAGATATGATACCATGGTAACACGTAGGGTATTAATCCCAGGCCTTACAACGTCCATTTCAGTAAGAGCCTGAACAAGTAATGCCCAGTCCCCATTTACTATGTGGAAAATTGATGCAAGCATGGCAAACTGGTGCTTCTTTTCCATCCGACAAAGCAAACCAAAGTCAAGAAACCTGGCTAACAACGAGGATAGGTCAAAAGAGTTATAGAAATGATATATCATCTGGTAGAGAAGGCAATATGTGACAACATTAAACAGCATAACAAGCTGTTTTATCTATGGGTGAAAAAAGAAGGCCACAGTATATACCCTATTTGTCCCGATGGTGTGTACCGCAAGTTTCCAGGATGTGGATCAGCATGCAATATGCCTGTCTCAAGGAGTTGGACTAATGAACCCTCCACGCCTTTGCTAACCTAGCTTAGTTAAAATAAAATAATAAAAAATAAAATAATCAGTTGCTTACTTGGATTCATATTTCTAGCTAGATCACAATAACCAGATTTTCAATACAATAGTTTTAGAAACAACTAAAACTCTTCAACAAACTATATTGCCAATACTAACTCACTTAAACGTGATATAAAAGTCATTGCCTCATCCAAATTAATTGGGAAATCACTGAATCTTGTTTGACTTGCCCCATTCTATCTAGATTCTAGAGCCATAGTTCTTTTTTCTTGACTAATCAAATTTGTTTCCACTACTGAGACAAAAAGCTCCCTCAACCAAGTAAACCCTTTGCCAACTAGATCTACATTATGAGAACTTCATTCTTTGCCCTTATTCTCAAACAAGGTCCAATAGCACTATCAACAGCACTTGTGAGCTTTGATAGGAATCGAGTATCCACTAGAAAGTTTCAGTTAAGTGCTTGTTTGGTAACACTTATCAAAAGGTAGAAGAGGGTTTGAAGCAACTTCTAAGGGTTGTTAACTCCACACAAAAATTGCTATATGGATGTAGGAGGTAATAGGAGGAAAAAGGAAGATAGAGAGTGTATAGGAAATTTGGGTTGTGTTTGTTAAAATGAGTTGTAAAATGAGGTGTTAAAAGGAGATGTAAAATGAGTTGTGTTTGGTAAAATTTGTTGTAAAAGTAGGTGTATTATAGTATAAAGACTGAAATGCCCTTAAAGTTAAAATTGATATAAATTCATGTTCATAAAGTGGGGTTATATTGGTCCAATATTTTTTTCTCTCTTTTCCTATTCCCTTGAAGGAACCTTTTCCTTCTTCTTTTTCCCTCTCTCTTCATTTTGATGACATGGTTGGCCTTGAAGGAGGAGAGAGGTTGTGTTTTAAACACTAATTTTGCCTCTACATCCTAGTTGGCACCTCTATAGGAGCATAAAGGAGGCTCTTTGGAGTTCACAAACAACCACTAAAACCCAAGATTGTTTGGTAATAAAAGTGAAATTAAACACTAATTTTGCCTCTACATCCTAGTTGGCACCTCTATAGGAGCATAAAGGAGGCTTTTTGGAGTTCACAAACAACCACTAAAACCCAAGATTGTTTGGTAATAAAAGTGAAATGAACTGCATTTGTGTAAGATAAATAAAATATTGCAATATAAAATTATTTTTATGAAATGACTAAAATGTACATAATCGTAAAATATACACTTTGAATGAAAATTGTGTTGTATATACCATTATTGTTAAAACTGTAACAGAAACTGTGTTTAGCTTATTGGTTTAATTTACTACCTTAATATAAGGCAACTTAACTACCAAACCTGAGTTCGAATTGAAATAGTAATTCACAATACAAAAATAATGGACAAAATTGGAATATGGCGTATCTCTCTCTCAACTTCTACTGGAAAAAAAAAAAAAAAAATTGATTATTGCTACTTACTCATCATAACAAAAGCAATGAAAAAGCGGGTTTTAAGCAAACAATTGTTGCCTTTCAAGGCTGACATTTTTATTAGGTGACACAAACTGAGTGGATGTGACAGGGGATTTGCAAGCCCATAAATGTTGCCAAAGAAGGCCGAAGTATATAGGTGAAACCATAATGTATAATCACATACCATATCTAGAAGGCGCCTCTTTGCTTCAGATTTTTGCCTCTCTGAGTATATAGAGCCATGACCAACAGAGTTCCCAGTAGATATTGAGATTAAATTAGTTGGACTCTCTCCAACCATCCACTCCATGGTCAAAATTCTCTTGCGAGTTAAATGTTGATATACTTTTGGAACACGCATGAATGCATACGAAGAATGTACCTCCTACAGACAAACAACATCAATCGATAAGAAGAAGAGGCATCTCAAGCAGAAGACTGGCTGGACAAAATAATCATATTTATTTTAATTGTAATTAGAAATAACAATAAATAATTGTAAACAAGGATCCGCATGTTATACTCCTAAACCTAAACCTAGTGCATATAAAGACTTAAAATGCTTGAATATGCTTTGGTTAATTTATATTTTAAAAATGTTCCCTATCCCAGAAGGCCAGAAAATCTTTTTTTTTCCCCTAAGAAGCCCACTTCCACTGTTCCACATTACTAGACCTTAGCATTCCGTGTTCCACATGCCAAAGCAGTTCGCAATCCAAGTAAAGCTACACATTTTACCAAGCTAAACTGAAGTACTTTTATTTCTATACCAATACCTCTCTCTTGGAAGGTACATTTGATTAATGTGTGCTGTTGCCAAATGCAACAAGTAGGAGACCATATGGGCAGAAGGTGCAACTAGCATAGTTAGTTTCAGGTATATGGAAAAAGTTTTGGCAAAATCAAATGAAGCCGGTTATTGATCCCTTTCTTTATAAATACTTTTAACTACCTTTTACAATAAAAGTGAAATTTAGCTTAAGAGGATAATACGATGCATACCAGGAACTCTGAAGCATTTGCAGCCTCTAAAGTGTAGTCCAACTCCCCAACTAAACCTCTCCCAAGTTCATCAACATAGAGGCGAAGGTCGCTTTTTCTCTTAGCTATCTTTTGCAGTAGCCCCATCTGAAATAGTTGGTAACCATATTTTCACAAAGTTTTGTCATAAAACATGCAGAAACATTATATTAAAAGAGTTCAGTACAAACCCCGAGGCGAAGAATATAGACATCTCGCACTACCACATGACGCAAATTAGGACGTTGAACTTTCACAGCAACATGAGTACCATCAAGCGTTCTTCCACGATAGACCTAGAATGAGAGCCGTGAACAAAAAATGAAACAGACTCCAAATCAGGTAGTTGGTATATACATATATCAGCATGTGCAAGTGCGTGTAAACCTATGAAGTATGAACCAGCATGCAGTACGTGATTAAAACTATGAGAGCACCTGGCCAAATGATGCTGCAGCTACAGGTTCTTCAGAGATGTAGCTAAAATTTGATTCAATAGGAGAACCCAACTCTTCTTCAATAATTTTCATAGCCACGGGCCTGGGAAAAGGAGGGATTTGGTCGTGCAGCTCAGATAATACCTGCAATCATAAACTCAAAACCAAATAGTGAAAAAAAAAAAAAAACAATACAGCTCCTCCATTCAGTTATCTGATACTGATGAGAAGATAGGCACAAGTTCTTCATGATCCATTACAAGATACCTACTTTAAATTAATGAAGGAAAAAAAAAACATGAACTTAATAGGATTCCCAATATCTAAGTTATAGTCCATTGAACACAAACAAGCAAACTGAAACGCATGCAGATGTAAAATGAGCTAATAATTCTTTCAGTTACAGCCATGCATAGCTATGGAAAACAGGGAAGTATTTGAGACACCTAGATAAAAGTTATGGAAGAGGTCATAACCAGTTCTCAATACAGTAGGAATCCAAACATTGAGACCCCATCTTACCAGCAACAATTGGAGCAACATGAGTTTCTTTTTTATATATAAATATTAAATATCATACAGGAATGCAAAACGAATTGCAATTAAGTTATGTTGATTGTAAGACTAAAATGAACTTGTAAAAATGTAAGGATGAATTAGATACAGCTTTGTGTGGGCTTAAATTTATGGGTAGAAAATACACCCAGAAGAAGAGAAATATATATCATCTAACCTTGGAAATTTCAGGTCCTATAATATCTGGTCTAGTGGAAAGCGACTGACCAACTGCATAGCAAGCAAATGCATATAACTAGTGTGTCAGTATTAATCATGTGATTGAAGGAGAATGATAAATAATATGCCCACATCATATCTTGAGAGCAAAATTAGATGCATGAAAAAGGCGGGCTGAATACAACATAACAAACTGAAAACAGGGATCACAAAATATGAAATCAATATTCAACTGGATCACATTCCTGACCTTTAATAAAAGTGGGGCCCAGGTTTAGCATTGTTTCTTTCAACACATTTCCGAAATTGTAACGTGAAGTGATTTCACTATCATTTGCATCCAAGCTTGATCCTAATAACTTTCCCGTCCCTGAGGTCCGGATTCTAATCGCAGCAGTAGCAAAGGAGGAAAAGACCTTCCATAATGAAACACAAAGAAATATGCATATAACCCACATAATAGCTCAAGTTAGAACCCCAGCGCATGTTAAGGCGCAAAATAGCAGACATGAACATATAGTATAGGTTTTCAACTTATGCTAAAGCATGAGTTCTTGAAATTTATATCATGTCATATCTTCATAGACAATGAGATATATTCATTATAAGTTCATAACTATATTAAACATTTTCACTACCTCAACAAGTCGAAGGGCCACTACATGAGGTCTGCAACTGAAATAGTCAGTTACTTCTTGTGGATCATAGACTTCAGGAAGTGGCTTAGACCATCTCTTAGACACATAGTAGAAATAACCAGCATAAGCCTCCAAGGCTTTAAGGTCAGCCATGAATAGATCTACACTAGAGAGTTCTGTCATAAGACAAGTTATTTGGATATTAGTACAAACAAAAATGGCAACATAGGCATTCTACATAACTGTGCTACATGTAGCATGCAATAAGACACCCCAATGTTAGAATTTCAGATTTGAAACATAAAGGTATTGTGCCTAAAACCAATTGGGTGGGGTCTTGGGAGGGTTATGGGAAGTACCAATGCCAACAGTTATGTGCAACATTCACTTCAACCTACATCTTAGAAATTCAATGATAAAAGGCATACTCCAACGATACCGCTTCTTAGAGGTTGTTTGTTAAGTCTAGATGTGAAAATTTGTTTGGTAAATATTTAAGGAAAAGTTAAGATATTTAAGTGACATTATTAAAATAATCTTGTAATTAAAAAACTGAAAATAATGCCAACATTGATTTTGATGATTTAATACATTGATCTTCACTACGCGTGGCACCCTAATGGCCACCGATTTGACCTGTCTTGAACGAAACCCAAACTCTCATCTAGGTTTCTTGTAGAATGGTTAAGGGAGCAAATCAGTCATCACCGAAACCCATCTTATCGTTCTGGCCAAGATTCTGACCACAATGACGACCCATCACAACCAGATCAGCATTTCTCCAGCATGCAAGCACTGTTCGAACCAGACGCAACAATCGTTCTTTACGAGTTTAATGTATTATATTGTTTGATTTTGAAGTGTTGTCCAATACGAATAGTATACTATATAGATCCTCCATCTCATTGTACTTTTGATTTTTAACCTCAGGTTTCTGGTTTGTGATTTAGTTTGGAGTATTGTTTATGTCGCCAATTGACAAATTTGATGGGCATTCTGTGTTAAAAGTTAGTATCCAAATGCTATTGTGTAAATTGAAATTGGATTAGGGCTATGCATTAATGATGAAAAAATTGAGCATGCAATGGTTAAAGAGTGGCAGATATGGAACTTTGATGCAATGACCTGCACATTCTAATGCTTCTTTTGGTTTTTTCTAGAGGCCTCAGTAGTATTGAACTCTTAACAAACAACAAAAAAAGGTTTCAAAATTTGGGTGTGAACTGTTGGTTTATTTGAAGAAAATTGTTCTTGATATTTAAATTCATGATTCAAATGGTTAATAGTCATGATTTGACAATTATTTTATCTTGTTCCTGATATTTTAATACTTCATCTACGTTCCGAAACCAATTACAATTAGTTTCGCGAAAAGCTAATTACGAATTTATATCCAATGAATCGGCAAAATAAGCATGTTTCTCCGACTCACAAATACAATTCAGACGAAATTCAATCGGGAAGCCAAACCTGGATACCAAGGTTGCGGCCAAGAGCAGGGCTGCAACTGAGGCGCACCGAGAGGATCCTCGAGTTGGCGTAGCCAGAGAGCATCGTCGAGGGTTTTAGAGACCTGAGGAACGTGAAGAGCCTCGGTCGCCCACTCCACTCCTCTACTAATCTTCTTCTTCAGAAACTCCATGTCCTTGCGCACCACATCCCCAAAGTGACCGAAATTGGCCATGACTCGCGCTTGCCTACGCCTCCTCCTAGTGGAGACTCGCCTGGAGCGGACGACGCAGGGCATGGATATGGACGTTGACAGCGACACCGCCGTCGCCATTGGTGGCCGGAATTGTAAGTTCCGAGAGGTCAGTGTACGTAAATGGCGCAGATAGGGAGAGGAAGTGTATGGAGATCACTTCACTTCACAGCGTTACTGTCGTGGAACTCATCATCTCACTCTTGCTTTCTTTTTCTTTTTGGTTGGGTGTGTCATGTGCGTGTGCGTGTGTTTATTGGAAGCGGTCGAGCTCAGCTGAGCTCGAACGAGTGGAATTGATCAAAGTCTGGAGGGAGTGTGATGTTTTTTTTATCTTGACACGTGGTTAAGCATCCGGAGCTTGGTTGGATTTGACGGTTGTGATTTAGATTGTCTCTGCTGAACTCAAGTTGCAAATTGCAATGAGAATCACTTGTGGAATTTAAAATGAACCGTTGACTAGTTAAAAAGTTAAGTTTTAGTAGGAGTGTTATAAAATGAGTGCATCTTTCTTTTAAATTTTTTTGTTTCAACATGATTATACTCTTTCATTTTTAGCAAGTTCGTTAGGAATGAATTGTCAATAGTATTCTTATAAAAAGTTAGTTGGTATCATTTCACACAGATCATAAACATACAATACTAAATATATCACATTAACTAACTTTTCTCTTCTTCTTTTTCCAAAATATAAATAACGACACTCAGTTTTGGGACGGATTGAATAATATTCTTTGTTTAAATTTTCAATACTTAACTATCTTTTGTGTTTCATCAAAACTTGTTGGGTCGAGCGGTTTAAACTCTTTTGAATTCTTTTGAGGTCTCAAAAGAGGAAAACTACCCTCATGTTGTGCAGGTCATCGGATAAAAATAAGAAATAAAAAACTATCTTATGTGTGTTACATGAAAGTGCAATACAATAAAGTTAACGTAGAATCATTTACGTTGTTAACTAGTTAAACAAAATATCATTTTTCTTTTCATTCCAATATTGATTTTCAAATGGCTTTCATTAAAACAAAAAATAAAAGAACTTTATGATACTACACAAATCACCTAACTAGTGAGATCACTCACAGTCTTACGATACTACACAAAGCACTTAACTTGTGAGATCACTCACGGTCTTATCTTATTCCAAATTTGCACACGTTTGATGATCTTGATACATATCCTACAAATCATGCATCTCCAGATTGAAACCTTTTTGAATTTCAAATATAGATCAATATTTATGAGATAGTATATATATATATATATATATATAGAGACAGTGAACACACATTCTTTTCACTTTTAGTGGCTTGTTTATATTGAGGAGATGTTTAAGATTTTCATATAATATCTCACATATTGCACCATGCACATCGTAACGTTTACTATGTTCCTCTTAACATTATTACCTGAGGTATCCCTTAAACTATGCTGGTACATATCAACTTTCGAACTTGACCTTGTTGGTTTATATAGTTATATTATCTTCCTATTGGTGGTTTTTTCTTTCTTCTATAGCTATGTTTGAACCTCAGTGATGTATGATAATGTCATTGTCACTGCTAATTTGCATGCGGCTTTTGCTCCTTATTGTTCACCATCAAGAGTTTTATCACAATTATGTGGATATTCACACATATTTTACGAGTCTAGATGAGGCATAAACAACAACATGAGAACTAGTTACTCCCAGCTTTGGTGAGTTTATAAACACGTTGAGGGATTTGGTTGTTGCCACAAACATGAGAAGAGTACTCGGGTCTCACAAGTATCCACCCTAAAATGCATCATTTCATTCTTCTGCTAATAAGCAAATTAAGTGCTTGTTTGTTTCGCCTAGATCAACTCCGGTAAGTTCCGGTAAGTTTCGGTAAGTAGGTAACGAAATCGGTAAGTGCTTGTTTGTTTGGCCTAGATCAATGTCGGTAAGTTCCGGTAAGTCTCGGTAAGTAGGTAACGAAGTCGGTAAGTCTCGGTAAGTTGTTGGTCTGGTAAGTTGTTATGTTTGGTAAACGAGTCTC
>JAYMTK010002255.1:0-14263 GCA_036897405.1 Pelargonium myrrhifolium | reverse complement strand
GGTTTGTTGAGTGGGCTGAGCTCCGACGGCAAAGCCTCCATGGAGGTGTAGCGGAATGAACTCCGGTGGCCAAGCCGCCGGAAATGGCTGATTTGGGAGCTCTCTCTCCTCTACTGTGATTTTGCAATTTTATTTGGATTTTTCACTTTATGGTTTTTTGCTCTGTTTTGTATCCAAAAAACTGCTCTATGATTTTTGGCTGAGAGATTGAGATTGTTCTTTTTCTTCGAGTTAATTAAATTCCATCTTGAAAATGGTTTTGTCTAATGAGAACAATCCTCCTGCAGCTGCTTTGCCTAAACCCACTTATTTTCAAGGTATAAAGATTGTATTTTTTTTCTTTCTTACCAACTTTATTCAGATCCAGTTGTTGAATCCTGAACTGGGTTGGGTCTATTTTTCTATTTTCTCTATAGGGAGCAGAAAGTTTGGGCAAGAAGTTAGGAGCACCAGAAGAGCATTGGGTGTGATTAACCAGAATTTATTGGGAGCTCAACCATACCCTTGCATTGTTAACAAGAGAGCCTTGTCTGGGTAAATTTCTTCATCTCTTTGTTGATTTCTTGTTCCTGTACTCATATACTGATTTGGGTTGTTTCTGGAGCACAGAAACAGTCATGGAGTCTGTGAGAAGAAGAATCAACAGTCTGATTTGGATCCAGTGCATAGACCCATTACAAGGTTAACAGAATCATTATTCATTACTCATACTCTTGCTGCCTTTTTTAGCATCTGGTTGCTGAGGAGGGAAAAGAAATTCAAAATTCAAAATATAGATCTTCCCTTGCTCAAAAAGGAGCATTGTCTTTACACTGAGACAACTGGCTTAAAATAATACTATTGGTGACTGTTTTGTTGACTTTTGAATATATTTTCCAATTTTCTAAATATTAATTAGAACATTCTTTAAATTTGAAATATAGGAAGTATGCTGCACAAATGGCAAGCACAAAGCCAGTACCATGTGTTCCACAGACAAGTGGGTTTGGAGATTGTATTTTCATAGATGTGGAGGAGGACAAGAAGGCACATACTCCTATGACTTTAGAGCAAGCACAAGCAAGACTCAATGAGGAGGATCAAATGGTATGGTATTTGAAATATGTGTCTCACCATTTTATTTAATAATATTTGAAATATGTATTGAGTAAGCTTAAATAATATGATAGGAGGAGGTGGAGATGAAGGATATGTCAGATGAAGAGGAAGAACCCTATATGGATATTGATGGCAATGATGCAAAGAATCCACTTGCAGTTGTTGACTATGTTGCAGATATGTATGCTTACTACAGAAAAGTTGAGGTAACTCAAAATTCAAATGCTACTTTCCATGGAAATCTCTTTTTTCTCAGATTGAACAATATAGTGTCAATGTCATTACCTTCCAATTTTATGTCACAAAAAATGGAAACTTTCCCTCTCATATAATTGAATGGATGAATTTATGAAATGGGTTCAGATTTTCTTAGGTATTTATTAGATACTGTGAATGACAATTATGATTTGGTAAAATGCAGTGAATTATAGGAATAATTTGAATATGGTATTTGTTGCAGTGTTGTAGCTGTGTGTCGCCAGACTATATGGGGCAACAGCCTGACATTAATGAGAAAATGAGGGCTATACTCATTGACTGGCTTATTGAGGTATGTCACAAATACACATGAAATGTTTCTTCTTCTATGTCTGGTTCTCGATTAATCCGGCAAATGAATAATTGAACGTGCGTTGCGTGCAGGTACACGACAAGTTCGAATTGTTGAATGAGACATTGTTTCTTACAGTGAACCTCATAGACAGATTTCTATCCAAGCAATCAGTGGCAAGAAAGAAGCTTCAGTTGGTTGGGTTGGTAGCAATGCTCTTAGCTTGCAAATATGAGGAAGTTTCTGTTCCAGTTGTGGGAGATATGATTCTTATCTCAGACAAAGCCTACACAAGAAATGAAGTTCTTGAAATGGTAATCAAATAGTACTAGTCTCTCTCTATCTATGCATCAAACATGTTATAGAGAGTCTTGTGTAACTAACTCAGCCATCCTAACCTCTGCAGGAGAGATTGATGCTCAACACTTTGCAATTTAACATGTCATATCCAACTCCATATGTTTTCATGCAAAGGTTCCTCAAAGCTGCCCAATCTGACAAAAAGGTTAGTACCCAATAACCCAAAACTGTTCCTTAAACCAAAACAATGTATACAATCTCCTATTTGTATCTAAATTGTGTACATCATAAATCAGCTGGAGCTCTTGTCCAACTTCTTGGTTGAGCTTTCACTTGTGGAGTATGAGATGCTGAAGTACCCACCATCTCTGCTGGCGGCGGCGGCGATTTACACTGCACAATGCACTCTTTATGGGTTCAAGCAGTGGAACAAGACTTGTGAGTGGCATAGCAGCTACTCAGAAGACAATCTCTTGTGAGTCCTTTAACTTGTTACATATAATCTCACAAAAAGTTGCATTTTTTGAAGTACTAATTGGGTTTATTGTGTGGATCTGCAGAGAGTGCTCAAGATTGATGGTTGGTTTCCACCAAAAAGCAGGGACAGGGAGGTTAACAGGTGTGCACAGGAAGTACTGCACATCAAAATTCAGCTACACT
Organism: Pelargonium myrrhifolium; assembly: GCA_036897405.1. Taxonomy (NCBI): domain Eukaryota; kingdom Viridiplantae; phylum Streptophyta; class Magnoliopsida; order Geraniales; family Geraniaceae; genus Pelargonium; species Pelargonium myrrhifolium. The sequence continues at coordinate 11,655 of JAYMTK010002255.1, read as the reverse complement.
GCAAAATTTGAACCAGCAAATTTTCTGGTAGAGAATAAGGAGACCACCACTACTACTACTCTACCTTAGCAGGACCATGTACAGTTACTAATTTTACAGTGACTAATTGTGGGTCTAAACAAACAACAAAACTTGCGGGTTTTCCATCATGATCTTGCAACTTCTTGGGTTGCACATTGGAGGGTTTCATATTTTAGGTTTCTGCATAAAATGTCTATGTTCAATTTGAACATATATTTTTCTCACTGTAATTTTCTATTTGATCAACCGCAATAAATTTGACTCTAATTCTCAATAATTGTGATTTCTCAACGTACAAATGGATACTCTTGTGCACTTTTCGATGACAATTTTTTATAGATGTACTCTGTTTTGACTAGATAATTCAAAAAAAAAAAAAAAAAACACTACAGTGACTAATTGAGAAACAAAAAAGAAAGCCAGTTCAGAAGACATTCAAGGCTCTAAAATTGGAAGATTTTTGTGAATTATTTGTCCAAACGGAGAATGGTGTCACAAGGTGTTTGATGAAATGCCTCAAAGAGATGGAAGTGGTTTCGGATGCCCACACCATGTTTGATAAAATGAACGAGAGACAAATAACTCCAAGATTCTCTCTAGAACTCCAATCTTAAGTCCCCTAGTTCTTGGATTTGGAGAAGTTTAACCAAAGGTCGCGAGTTTTTAATGGACAAAATGATGTGGCAGGTTGGAGATGGGAAAAGGATCAGAATCTTCAAGGACTCTTGGGTTGGTAATGATCATATCCCCTTTTCAAACCATCCTGGTTTCGGTGAAGGGGATACTGTGGATAAACTACTGACTTGTTCCCCTAGATCTTGGAATTCGAGTCTGATCCAATCAACCTTCAATTCTGATACTGCGGAGCTGATTTTTAATATTTCGGTCCCCAAATGGGGATCGGTTTCTGATAGGTTACGCTGGAAGGATCACCCGGTTGATACTCCTCCTTTTTCTGTTAAGATGGCTTATGATAAAATTATTGCTCCCTCGGTCCCTCCAATTTTTCCTTTTGGTTCGGCGGATTGGAAATCTTTGTGGAGTGCAAAAATTCCTGAGAAACTTAAAGTCTTTTGGTGGAAAATTGCTAACTCTGCGCTTCCAACTAAAACGGATCTTTTCAGGAGAAAAATGAATAGTTCTAATCTTTGTCCTAGATGTAATTCTGCCGAGGAAACAGTGGATCACTTACTTCTTCATTGTAAGGAAAGTATGATCGTCTGGTTTGCTTCTCCGTTAACCATTCGTTCGGACAGGATTCTGAATAGCAAAGAATGGCTGTTCGAGATCCTTTCTAGAACGAAATTTAAAGATCATAAACAGTTGGATATTCTTTTCTGGATCACGTCCCTGGCTTGGGGAATTTGGACAAATAGGAACAATTTGATCTTTAGAGGGGAAAAGGGAGGGGTGGATAAAATTATTAAGGAAGCCGCCTTAATGGTTAAATCTCTGGAAACTTCTGAGAACCAAAGAGTGTCAAATTTTCACAAGAGTGGTCCCTTGCCATCTAGCTCGACTCAACAGATGGCGGCTACCTCTAACCCCAGTTTTCTCAATGCTAAGTTCATCTTCTTATCTGATGGCTCTTTTTCCAGTCAAGGAGCAGGCATTGGATGGGAAATGCAGGATCACGAGGGGCATGTGTTGGCCCGTGTTAGTGGTCCTTCCCCAGCAAAAAGTGCCTTCAAAGCTGAAACCCATGCAATTCTGGATGTTTGTAATTTTATTTACAGTAACAAAATTTGTGATGCTTGTATTTTAACTGATTCATTATCTCTTACCAGGCAGATTATGACTACTGATTTGGACCCGGGAAGCAGCAGGATTGACAGTGGGGCAGCTTTTGCTGACATTAGACATGTCTTGTTTGATAGCCACCTTAGGGGTGAAATTTTGTATGTAAATAGAAAAGCGGTTATATCCGCTCATGTCCTAACCAATAGAGGTAGGACTAGTATCCGGAAAACTTGGTATTGTAATAACATGCACTCTGTTATTCCTGCTTGTTAAATATTATGCTTTTGCTATTATCAAAAAAAAAAAAAAAAAAAAGTCATCGCTTTGAAGGAGATAGATGAGTTTAACACCAAATCAGTGTGTTTCATTAAGTGGGTGTTCGGGTGGTGGCGTGACAAATTGGTGGAAGGTACTAATGACGTAACGTGCTTAATTTTCCATAACAAGTTAACAAAGTTAAAATCAAAAACTTAAAAAGAAAAGATGAAGGCCAAAACCAGATATTTAGTCTAGAAGAGTAAACTATTTAACTTTTTTTTTTTTAATATCACTAATAATATCTCAACTAATTGATTTGGTCACAAGTGCCGAAAATCCCATAAATGACCAACGCCTAAAATTATATTTTCCCAATTCATTAAAGTCGTATTTCTGCACATATCATTATTTGTATAAGGGACCGAAGCAATAACTAAAGATAAAGTGATGAAAAATATATATGGGTTAGAGACTAAATAAATAATTAGATATTATGAAATAAATAAAACTCAAATTTCGAGTCCTAGGTCCTGGGATGCACAAAATTCATGGTTTTAATTATTTGATTCTCATTAAATTTACTCTCTTTTTTCCTTCGGTATAAACCACAATTCATCTTAATCCATTTTACAATATAAGATTAGTCATGCTCGAAATTTAATGACAGTTAAAACTCATTACTCCATTTTATGAATGTATTTAACGAGAATCAAATATGAGATCTTAAGTCAATCAGTGGAGATTGTTTGTGAAGGCTAGCTAAAACGTAGCCCAACATCTTTGTCTTCGAAAAAAATAAATTTCATTTGGTCATTCAATTACACAGTCGAGAATAACTCTCTTCCTTCATTCACCAAATCCTATTCTAGAAGTTTAACAACACCAATACTTTCTAAAAAATGATAAACATACCACCTAAATGCAGAAAGGAATGATTAGTAGTATTAATTATTGCTTGTTCAAATTCCATATAATACCAATATATTCTCCAATCTCCAGTTGCATAATTTTAAGAAGAATTGTATAATATAAGAAAGAGTTATTAGTACCTGGTCCTCACTGAGATCTTTGTTATTTAATAAGACATGTGGTGGGCATGTGAGATTAGTCAGACTCAACAACACCTACTTGCAATTTTATATGCTAGCATTTACTTAATTAGGAAATTACTAATATTAGAATGTCAAAGCTTGAAAATATAAAATCTGACTAAAGCAATTTCATTGCATATCTAACCAAACTGATATGAACTTTCATAAAAAAGGGAAGTATTTATTTACATTTGTGAATTGTGACTAGTTCCAAGGAGTGAGAACTGAAATCTCTATACCAAGATCAGAAAATGTGTTGCAAGAGAATCACATAACAAAAAATAATGTGTTTAGTTTCTTTTTTTCCTGTACATGCTAACTATCAAATGTTCTTTTGCGAGAAAGTATAAACCAGCAACTGACCTCTGTTATCAGCTACTGCCAAGACACCCGGCGTTGAATCATCAGTAGCTATACATGAAACACTGCTACCTACGTAGAGAAGAAAATTAAACCTCTCAAACCATCAAAAGATTCATGTCTCATCAACTGAGGAATAACTCAACATGTACTATGTTAATTACAATGCAAAGCTGACAAAAGGCCTTGATTGCCTTATTGAAAACTAAAATGCAATGCTGGAAAACTTGGGCAAAGTATGGTTTGTTGTTTCTACATTGTTACGAATCAGAGTGCTGTTCGGCAAAACCTTTTCCTTCATCTATTTTTTTTTAATAGTATTGAAGGGCTTAATGTCAAACATATTAGCATTTCATAGGTTTTGGGAGTAGCATGATCTTAACTTTCCAACATTGACATTTGGAGGCATCAGTTATCAAAAACAATTAAATAAAATAAGAGCGGGAGATCCCGTATTCAAATAACGCAACCCCCTTATATGATGTGCCAATGGATTATGTTCATCTAGTGAGGGGAAGTGGAGCCTACATGCAAAAGCTTTTTGAGTATTAGTTGAAATCGGGAGGTAAATACTCTTCAAAAATTGTAAGTATAACATTTTGCAAAACCAGAAGTAAAAAAGGAGATGCGAGTGACACCAAAATGACAAGTATGAATAGGCATGTACTGGTATTGGATGATTCTCTTTGACGATTTAAATCAATGAGATATAAACTGGAGTCATAACAGCAACGAGTGAAGCATACCTTTGAAATCATGCAGGGTGCCAAGTTTAGCTCCAGTCGCCAAGTCCCACATGTACACTAGTCCATCACATGTACCGATGATGCCCTGTCCTGTTGATGCCCCAATGGCAGTGGCCCTGCAGTCAGTTAACAATTTCAGAACTTTGTCACCACATCTGAATCTTGGAAGCGTGTAACAAGTTGTCTGCCTTAGCTCAATTGCTACTGATGCTAAGGCATGAAGCTGCACTTCTTCAGAAATGGATATTTTATAAGTGCAACCGACGGTACATATATTTTCAGGGAAATTAAAAATATTCTCTAGTGTTTGGGGTAAGATTATAACAGCACAATAAGTATTAACTAAAAAGTCTATGTGCATTTCTATGAAGCATCTAATAGAGCAATGAATTTAGAGCACCTTGGATCCAATGCACTTCCCAAAATCACCAAATCTTTCACCAATAGAGCTAGCCTCCACCATCCTACTGGGTTCTTTTGGCAATCATTTGGTGTACAGTTATATTGAGCATCAGTATCAGGAACAGTTGAGACAAGAATCCAGACAGCGATATCTTCCCCATCTGATGGAAGAAAGGAGTTGTCCTCTTTGTGATCCAAAGACCATGTTTTTTTTGTTGTTGCCATAATTCTGCCGATGTGCTCCTCCATATCAGAGTGGTTCAGAAAAGGGCATTTCCTTTGCCAACTGAACACACTGATTGGTATGAATTGATTTACTGAACTGCCTGGAGCAGAAAATCTTGATAACAAGATCCGTTGTGAAATATCCCTGAAATTTAGAAAAGTGAAGCTGATTTTTTTGAAGCAAAGTGAAACTGATTTATTTCATCTTTTTTTTTTTCCTCTTATAGTTTGGTACTCTCTTGGCAAAAAAGAAAAGATGGAGCTTCATCAGAACAATTTACATGCATATCAAAGTCTGTCTCGGGTACTATTTAGACTGATAGAAGATAGTAATAAGTAATACGTAATAACACCCCTAGTATTGATGGACATACCATATACAAAATTCTCCAAAGCCATTATGGCCAACAACAAGAGGAGCACACTTGGGAATTCTCTTTAACTCCACTATGCTTGGAGAGACGCTGCCATTAGCTGGTATAACAAATTCCTCTATCTGTGCACTGAAAATGGTAAATTCAGAAACTAAATGAATCTGTATTTTCACGAAGAATGAATATAGAGTAACATAAGGGAATACAATCTTTAATTGTGGCGGACATATCAGGATCCAATAAATCTGGATAAGGCACATATTACCAGGAGAAAGAAAACAAGGCAAAGTGCAGTTATAGTCAACTCAGAGTTGCTCAGTTCAAGGAGTAGTGGCCATACTGGGTAAAAAAAGACTAGTAATTCATAGCCTTGCAACTAAACAACCAATATCATGTATCCATTCATGTTTTGGGGGATTGAAGAAAGAAATATAAGAGGTCAAAAGGTTTCAAAACAATTTATCATATCGCATGCATGTAATACATATTAAAGAATTCTAGTTAAGAGGAATATATTCCTGTTATCTAAATTCAGAACATGAAGTACTTGGCAGTAAAAATGCATAGTTAGGCAGTACAAGCAGCCCTTCGCCAAAATAAGAGCTTAAAGTGGATTATTTAATTTAGAGGATGATTAATAAAAGGTCATAGGAATCTGACAAACAATTCTTAAGAAGATTCACCTCCATGTTGAATTCATGACCCATAGATGCAGTCTCCCACTCTCTCCAACTGCGATAAGGTGGTTGGGTTCACAAACCAATATACATTGAACACCTTCACATGTTCTAAATTTTGTCACGACTGAGACATAACCAAGTTTTACTTGAACAATCTTTACGGTGTCCTCCTTACAGCATGATGATGTACATGTGGGGCACAAACAGTGCATTCTCCCTTCCCTGAGAACATATACAGGAAATTACAACTTACAACTTTAAACGTCTCACTCACATGTAAATACTTTTTTTTTATTATTATTTTACATCAAACCTGCAATAAGGTGCTTTTATGGTGTCAAGTAAAACAAGACACAGTCCATCTGGAGTGAACTGAAAACTTGATGTTTCCACTGCAATCTAATGAATAGTATAAATGTCAAAAAAATTTAACGAGCGGGAAAGGATTGCAACTGAAGGAATCTATGCAAAATTAAGAGGACCATCACCAAAGTAGAACTTACTTCTCTACCAAAGTGATATTGTGGTTCTTGAATACTGACTGGCGTATGACCAACAAGAGAAGGGCATCCTACAGCTGGCTCTTTGATTTCTACCTTGTACATAAGAAGGGTCCTCTCCTCATCAACCAATAGGCCACATAGAACACAAATATAGACATCATGACCTCTTGCACTCACTAACAGAGAAGTAACAGGCAGAGGGTGTAAATAACGTCCCACAAGCTCAACAAAGCCCTCTAGCTCATTATTGAGTTCCATATTTGTGTAACATTTGAAATCTGACCTAGCTTCAACTTCCTTTGTATCAGATGTATTTTCATCAATGCTTGTCCCCTGTTTCTGAGATAATAAAGAACACTGCAACTCTTCTTGGTTTTTCTGCCCAACCACCTCCAGTACAAAATGATCCTGAGATTTTTCTATAAGTAGAGCTGATGGATTAATGAAGTCTGAGGTATCCTCATCTTTGGAGGAACAAACCAAAGATTGATTTTGCAATAACCCTTGATCCTTATTGTTTAATATCTCTTTGTAATGCATATCTGTTATCTCCTTGTTCAGACCCTGGGAGTTCCTTCCAAGCTTGGCTTCAGTACTTAAACCCTTTTTGCATGGTTTGCCGTCAGATTTCATTTGATTAATCCCCAAGGCAAGCAAAGATCCTGTTGAAGTACCATCTCCAGAGCTTCTGTATATAATACTTTCTGATAGTGGACAATAATAGTTCTGTGTTGAGGAAATCCTTTTTGAACTTTTTTTTCTGGTATACACCATAGGAGGTACTTGACTTAGTGACATATTATGAGATTCAGCATTCCCAGTTTTAGCACTGATCTCCTTTTTTGATACTGGCAAGGAACTCAATATGCCTCTTATTCTAGTGTCACTTGTCTCCAATTCTGTAAAAAACAACCGGTACTTCAGTTTAACGAAGCTTTATTGGAAATAAAGGTGCTAATTCTCATGCTCAAAAGAAAATCCAGAGAAAATGGCTCGACAGATCTGAAAATTAACAACATTACTGTGGATTTTTTATCTTTAAATGATTCAATAACGAAAAGAATTCTTAAAAAATGGTTCATGACGTGATAATGAATAACATCCTGTGTGTGTTGTGATGTTTAGCTTCTGGTCCAGTGAAACTGACATGCTGGAATTCATTTCCAAGATGAGATGGTTATGGAAGCAAAGGAACTAATCTGAACTCATTACTTAGACTATATCAACCATGCCAAGTTAGGTAACTTCTTATCATTTGAGGATTGAAAATGAAATTTAGGCAGAGAATGTTGGTTCAGTAACTATACCTTGAGCAAAATCGGGTGCAGTATTGATGCACTTCTCATTGGGATTAAATTCAGCTCCTACTGTCTTTTTATCTAGACTTGAACAAACATCCTTTACTTCAGAAGAAACTTCCTTGCAAGCAGATGTGCGACCTAAAATAGACTCGGGTTTGTAAACATGGCCTTCCTCAGGCTTTTCATTCAAATCAATTTCAACTTCATTGTAACATAAGATATCTTTTGTCCTGTTGATTTCAACCTGCTGCATATAATTAGCGAGCTGTGAGTGTTGGGAAGATGAGTCTCTCCCAAAAATACCTTCATGTTCAACAATATCAGGTCTTACCTGGTTATTTTCAAGACCTCCACATTGAGTATCCTCAAAACTATCAGGGACAACCAACTTGGTATCTACAAAACTTTGGGTAGCTGAACCAAGGTCTGCACTTTGGATTTGCATCTCTGTCTCTTTCTGCACCTGGGCATTCTCAACAAGAACACAAGCTGCAAATTTGACAAGGCAACTTTAAATTGATGCAAAAGAAAAGGATGCCACAGTCTATTAAAAACTAGGTTAAAATGCTTGAAAGCTACTGTGCAACAAACTAATCCAACACAAGTTCAAATTTCAACATACAAGAAGATGGAAGATCCACAAAGTAGCCAGTTTCGTTCATTGCTTCTTGAGCATTCACATGGCTAGGCATACTTTTAGAAGAATCAATGGTTGTTTTTTTCTTCCTTGAGACCTTGAGCAGTGGAATTGCTTGTGGAAGCAACAATGTCATCATTGACTTTGCCATTTCATCACCAACAGAGTCAAAATCATTCTTTTCAGAACTCTCAGTTGAGTTAGGTGCCCTCATCTCCTCTTCTGGGTGTGATTCAGTTATCAAATCTTCAGAAACAACCTTGCTAGATGCGGTAATTCCTTCTTTCACATTGCCCATACCGCAGATTCTTTTATCCCAAGAACTTGAAGCATATTCAGATGCATTATCTATACTGGGCCAATGTCAGTAACCACAACATGGGAGACAATAAAAATACTTAAAACCAAAAAGTGGCTAGCAAACTCTTGACAGTCATTGAACTTATTCGGCATAAAAACACTGAATGATTAAGGAATACCTTGAGTAAAATCTAAGGTATCAGGTGCACAGAGATCAACATCATTGATGCCTAGAGAGTCTTTTGCAACTGGCACACCATCATTTTTATCTTCTATTTCCATTCCAAAACTGAACCCTCCTACATCAGCATCTTGTGACCTATGATGCTGTGAAAAGTTAAGAATCTATCATGTTTTACAAATTGGTAACATGACCATTAACCATATATATGTCTAGTAATGGAACAAAATAAAAATATAGCTGAACTGGCATACAACATAACTGTTAGTTGGTATGATCAATACATATTACAGTAAATATATCCAATAATAGCCAGCTTCGGCAGTGTGCCCTAACGAGATTGGTGGAGTGTCTAATACTACTAGGAGAGACATGCTTACTGATTTGTCTTCTGAAAGGGAATTATTGGCAGCTATGGAGGCTTTACTAATTTCACAACTCTCTTCTTGGGCAAGGACGGCTTTCTCACCAAGATGGCCACAGATGTCAACCGAAGTCAACAGTGAGCCATCTTCAGCTAGAGGAGAGCTATTTTCTTCTTGAACAACTAATTTGGAGTGCACTGTTGATTGCAAAGCCCCTGGATATTTACAAATGTCACTCTTCTTTTGAAACATAGGATGGAATCAAACTTTAGCAGTCACTATTCTTCTTATTACCTTGTGAAGAATTTGAATTAACAACATTATCAAACAGGTCTTGAGGTCGGGGCTTCTTCAGAGAAGCCTTACCAGTTGATTTTGTATTTATTCTTTCACCCCTCTTACTTCTTTTCCTTGTGATCTCTGTCTCTGCCAAACATGGTAGTAAATCAGGATATATACATACATTTGTGCATTGACCGCCATCCTCAGATCCATAAGCCTCATTGGATAGGGTGGAAGCTAACATACTCGATTCAGCTGTTCCATTAACATTTGCCACAAGTTCTCGAAGTAACCGCTGAACTAATGGATTTTTGAAGCCAAAAAACTGCAGAGCAAATACAAAAAGAATTTTAATTTAGGACACACACTGATTTACCATGGCTTGTCTGGCCTTTTTATTTGCAATAGACCGTGGATGAAGGGCATAATGGTGCATAGACTAATCTTCTGCTTACTAGGAGAAAGTAACACCAATACTGTGCAGCATAAAGACGAATATGCAAAGAAGCAACATGTCCAATGGTCAAGTAACCACAAGAAATAAAATGGAAAACCAACATAACAATTACAGCTCATTAATTAATTAATAGAGAAAAATAAACTCAAAGTGCCAAAATCATCATGTAAGTTTAGCAGCAAACAGACTCCATTGAGCAAGCACCCTACTTGCTTTCATCATTATTGGAGCATTTCTAGATGTGTCAACCCTTCACGCACATTTTCAGGGTGTAAGAACTACAAACGCCAACACTTTATTTAAACAACTAGATTCAATAATATGATTTTTTATTTTTTTTGCAAAAAAGATGCATACTTAATAACTTTCTTGACCAAGACACAATCACAAAACACTATTGCATCTCCAGAAATGACTAACATAACGATACAATGTGATTCATGTCATCACGTAAGTCGCAAAATTGGAGAACTATAGCTTTTTTTGTTAGTACAGCTATATGAAGATTCCATTGAACACTGAGCTCACTTCTAAAATTTGCACAAAACTTGGAAAAATTCAGTTACACAAGGCTACACTGATCATGTCAATATATAATTCAGAATACTTCATTGTTTCCAGATAAATGACAATTCACCAAATATTAACATCTATAATCACCACTATTTTTCATGCTTTCAACAGTATAATCATAACATACACATTATGCATTTAGCAAAATTTGGCCAAACTAAACTGTGCAAACGAATAAAAGCAACCTACTTCAACACCGTCAATCTTGCAGGAGAGTCTTTTGCCGTGGCAATTGCGAGGGAAGCTTTTTTTCTGGAAATTGTCCCACGCAATGTCAGGTGTCTGCCCCGAGCAAGACCGTCCATCCCCGGCTGTAATCTGCACATTCCTCGATTCTCTCACATAAAAATTACAAATCACAACATTTTTTTCAAAAACATTAGAATTCAACAAACCACAAACAGAGGTCCTTTAGGTCCCTCGCGGATCTCCATCTTGTGCGAGCTTCCATTGTGTGCGCGAACTGCCAGGTAGCCGACCGGATACGGATAGCGATCCTTTCCCTGCAAAATAATGAGATGAAACAAACTGAGACTGCTGGATGATTGAGGACTGAGAGAAGATGAGATCTGATTTCGATTCGAACCCTAGAGGAGCTCCAGTACTTCTTGTCCCACGGGCCTTTGTAGAGCGATCCGATGGAGGTGATCTCGAGGTCGTCTGGTTTGTGGTCTTCATTCGATTCCACCATCGGAGAACGAAGAAGAGGAAGAAGAAGACAAAGTGCTGTGGTTTTGGTGAAAGAGTTTGACGAATGTTGAGGTAAGCGATTTATATAGGAACTGTGTTTGGTTTTTGTTGGCGGGAATATGAATTCTGCTTATCTTCTTCCCTCCATATTGTCAGTGTTATAATTACCTGCGGGTCACTTTCGATGGGTGACTAAGGATTTGAACGGGTGAATATTTTATTAGAAAATGTTCTATTTTGGTTCATGAAACAGCCATTTTGGTTCATGAAAATCTTCAAGAAAGGGTATAAGTTGGATCCAAAAATAGCATATTCCTATTTCTAATTAGGTCTTTCCAAGGGAAGAAGGTGAGGTTTAGAGAAACAATATAGTCATTGGATGAAGCATAAAAATTCAGAAGTTGCTCCAACCAATGAAAGTCGAACACGTGGCTTCGTCAACCGAAAGAAGATAGTCAATGCGCGAATC
>JAYMTK010002254.1:0-14263 GCA_036897405.1 Pelargonium myrrhifolium | reverse complement strand
CGGCCTTTTTTTTTTTTTTTTTTGCATTTTGTCATGCCGTCTTTCTTTTGATTGTTATCTTAATACATTCCTACAATATTTCAGTTCATCAAGTTGCTATAGCTCACAAACAGATTGTGTGAAATACCCATGTTTAGATGCTCATACTGGATTTATAACCTTATTAGGATAGTTCTTGTACACAAGTTCCTAACAAAAACTAGGATGGTATTATCTCCATAACTAGCTTGAACAATTTACTCCAAGTTTGGGGGATAAAAAGAAGTTCCTCTAAAAAGAAGTTCCTCTTGATGTTTACTTATGTATAAGATCCGAATAAGTTTCCTGATCATCCACGATCAAGATGTTATGTAAGAAGACAACATTTGCTGTCAAAACTAGTCCTGGTCATCCATTTTTTTTGGGGCACTTCTATTAGAAGAACTATCATACCTAACAAGCTTCATGATTTATTGTCATCAAATTGTAGCAATGACAGGTATTTTGATTGGCTTTAGGAGACTTAATGTCATTCATGGAATTTAAAGTTGTATCTTCTAATGAGCTATGCTCTTTAGGACTGCAAATACTTCTATTTTCAAGAAATTTAATCAATTGAAGCTATTTGTGTTGCAGCTTGTTGCTGCTTTTTCAACAGGCCAGGGGCACAATTTTTTCTATGCTTCTTTATATGTTGGGCTTTATTATGAATCTGAGGTTTGTTCAGAACCTTGAAAGAATGTATTGTTATCTTGAGCCTCACAAGAGTATATAATATCCATTTTTGATGCCTAACTGGTAGTTGAAAGAAATGAAGATCACATTTTCATTGAAGCTTTAATATATTTTTCTCAGCTGTTTGAGATTGTCTAAGCCTTTATCCAATTATTTTGGATATCAACAGAACATTATTCTAGATTGTAAATAGCTATTGCTAAGTCTAGGTTTACTATTACATTTCCTTGTGCAGAAAAATGCATATGCAGCAAAATTGCATATACTTGCAATTTTTGGATAAATCATGACAAACCATCCAATGTTATTTTGTTGTAGGCTATTAACGGAGTGGCGGCCTCTCCACATGACCTATTCCTAACCACCCACACCAGCAGTCAGACTTGAAGTTTGCTTCTCTGTTGGATAAGGCATTGGAGGTAACTAATATTTAAGTTATGTACGTTTGCATATACTTGTGCCAAATATGTTATAGGTTTGTTTGTAAACAGTTCTGGCTTGCATTGCCCAATTTACCCATAAGCATGTGAGTGTTTACTAAAATATGTTCTATGCTACAAAATCATCCATTATTGCTTTGTGTTAAATTTTTGGGATTGCTTTGATTATTTTGATATATATGTTTGATTAATATCTTGAAGCAGAGATGTGGCTCTTTGTTTTGTAAATGTCAAGATATTGCTCTGGTTGAAACTTTTGGGTAGTTGTGATTCTTTTTTGAGCACGCCTTGATATTTTGAGATCGTATGGTCATAGGATTTGGTGACTATGATACAAAGCATGAACCAACACATCGATTTCTAAACATTTAAACCATTTGAAGGCTGTGAAGTGTGTAAAGGTGTGAATGCCAAAGAAGTTGCTCAAGTATATGGAGCAACAAATGTTTTATCAAGATGATATATAATTTCCATTTCCGACTTGTTTTTATCTTCATTCATACATTATGATTACTATACTTTGGAAATGTTTTGGTTAGCTATTGATTTTATTATTCTTCATTGGTAGGACAATTCTTATGTCCCGAATGAATCAGATGATGACAAGGATGGTGAATTTGTTGATGAGAGTCTATGTTTGGGTGATGATCCTGCTTCAAGTTTGGCTTTACTCTTATGTTAGTGTTCTGAAGTTTCCAAGTGTTATAGAACTTTTGGAAGTTAATTATTACTATGATGTTGCTACTTAGTAAGTGTTTTAGTACAGTTGCAGATTGATTTTTGGCACTACTTTGTAGTTAATTTTTGGCACTGCTTGGCATTTATTTTATTTTGGATAGTTTGTGGAAGAGTACAACTTTTGGATAATTTTGATGCTTTTGTAATAAATAATTTGAATCTTTAAAAACAGGTTGCAAATAATTTTTAGCACTGTTTCTGTTCAATTGTATAATTTATTAAATGTTGCAAATTATGCTAACTCAACATTTCACGTGTTGCCAATAATAAATTTATCATTTGCATCATTTATTACAGGCTAGTTGATGGTGAAACGCCGATAAAGGCATCATGCCAAATTTGTTGCTAGTAATCTTCATTATTTTAATTCACATTAGCATCTGTATATGTGTGTTGCTGTTATGTTTAATCTATGCAAAATACAATCTGGCATCAAAATCTACAATGGATGCTAATAACAAAAAAAGTGTTGCAGATTGGTTTACCATCGTTTTTTTAAATGACACTAATATGGTAACAAAAATGATGCCTTATGGTTATTGGGCAACATAACAATAAATGTTGCAAATATAGAAAATAAATGTTACTGTCATAGTCTGTTACTACATTCAAAAAAATGTTGCGAGTAAATTTCATATTGTTGCAAATTGTCTTTGGTTACACCATCTAACGCAACCATTGAAAAAATGTTGCAGTTGACATTTGCAACGCTCATGACCCATTTAGCAACATTTATGTTAGGTTGCAGAACAGATCAAATCTACTAGTGTCTTCAGGAATTTGTTGTTTAGATTCTTGCATTGATTACAAAAATGGCTTCAGATTTTGCTTTTAAGTGTTCACGAGGTTTGTAATTTCAACTTTAGGTTCCTAATGGCTATTGATCTACTATTTTATGTTAATTTTGTCTGTTTTGGTTGTACTTTTAGTCCTCAAATGGGGTTGTTTGGGTGATGATTAAACTGTAATGGCTGGAAATTTTGGAGGAATGTTGATGGTATGCACTCATTAATTTTGTAATCGTTAATCAGAACCATAAGGGTGTTGGTATTGCTGATTAAAAAAATTGTAGTCGTTAATTAGCTTTATGTCGGTGATAACCGGGGGTGAAATCTGTGGATTTTGTGATTTAGTTGAAGCTAAAGCTGGATTAGCCTTGTATGTATGAACTATTGAACTTGGTAGGTAGACCAGGTTGTTTCTAATGTTATATTGCACAAGTTGATGTATCATGAGAGAGAGAGAGAGAGAGAATATGTTAAAATTGACTATTAGATTATGATCCTTGAAAGTTTTCTCACAAGTTGATGTATCATGTATGTGCGTGTGTGAGAGAGAGATATGCGAGGTTAGGTCAAATTGGACTATTAGATCATGAACCTCAAAACTTTTTTCATGCATTAAGAAATTGTTGGTCCCTAGACCTCACAATGATGGGAGCTCCGTGCACGAGGCATCCCTGCCCCTCCATATTAAATGGAAAAAGTAACTATACTTTATATGGAACTCTTTGTCTTTTTGGAGCATCCATCAAGCCCTCAAGTGTATGCTTAGCTTTTTCTTACCTCAAAAACCCCAATAGTAATGATGGTTAGTATCTCTCTTTCAATCACTATTCTGCTAAAGTATGAATGTATTAGTTGTATTAGTTATGAAATGTTGAGGAAAAATGGCTCGTGATGACAAAACAATGTGAATGCTTGTGGTGGATTTTTGCTTAGTTGTGCTCTAGGTGCTTTTATAAATGTTAATTCGGAGATACTAAGAAAACTGTTAATATCACACAACTATAATAAAGGTGTGCATGGATTTTTCAAAGTTTTGTTAGTAGTAAACATAACCTTTTGCTTGAGAATATGTTACAATGTGGAAGCAACTCACACCTCCATACCGAGCAAGCTAGTGAAAGTCTGTGTAAAAAGTCGCCGTATTTATTTATCATATTTTTTAATCAATTCAAACGATATTATATATATATGTCCACTCTTCTGAATTTGAATGGTGTATATATGTGAAAAGAAATATTGGGTGTTGGTTTAGATTTGCTTCATTGAATAACTTCTCTAATGTAATTTAGCCGAATGGATGCATGGGGTTCTTCTCTAACCAGTTTCTTATATATGTTAATACAAACTGTATTGTGTTTTTACATAGCGTTTGGCTTAAATTTTTTGAAATGTTAATGAGTATCAAATTCTCATTCCAAAGTGAATATCATGAACAAAAAGTCTTAATATATACAAACATGAAGAATGAGAACGTCATTTCCATTCCCATTCTTAATTCCTAGGAGTATTTTTTTTAACAAAAATTTAATCTCAACGTACGCCACCTTAATTTCTTTTAGTAAAAATGTTAGATCAATTTTGAAGTTCCATTATATATGCAGTATAGTAGTCATTATACTAGATTGTAAACTATATATATCTGCTAAATAGTGGGGTGATCACTGTTGGGAGGTCTTGGCAACAACTTGTCAGGTGTACTTAGCTCATCAAATAAAACAATATGCTCCAATTTCTTGTCACTTCCGTTCTGTGTGGCTGCTGTTATGCAAAATCTTGCTTTTGTTTTCATGTAAATTTCCTTGTTTTCAATATGTCTTGAACTTGGATTGCCTGAATTAGATTTGTCCAAATGAATGATCCTTGTTTTTAGTAACTGATATGGTGTCAAAAAGTTCAACTTTTAGCTAAGATTTGTGAGCCAGACCATGATTTAGCACTTGATATATAACTATATATGCAAGATTCAAATAAATTTGCATGGTTAGATCTCACTGCTTGTTGTTTTAGTTTGTTTTACATGAGTTTGATGGTCGCATATCAATTTCATTTGAGTAACCTCTACAAACTTCAACTCTTGATGGAGTTGTTTTAGTTAAATAAGCTCACAAGTTTAATTTTTTGACGAGTTTGCGATATTTTCAAAATCTTCTAAAACAATATTACAAAAACAAACTCTAAACCGGATTCCTTTGTTGTTCATAACCTAAATTTAATGCATCTATTTGGATACCGTTGGAAGAAAACCTCATTTGAATTTTCACTTAAATTGACACCCCTTTAAACATGATCACAATGATATTTTTCATCTAATGGTGTATGATATTTTCATGGAGTGGCCTGCAACAAAGAAAACTAGTGGAGTTAGTCTTATCTCCCATGTTTACTGCTGAGAGATGTAATGTCATTTTAACATTAAACTAACATTATTATGATAGAAAGGTGATGCACTTATTTGACTCGGATCAAAACAAACACATTAAGAATCTTGCTGTCTTTTCCACGTAGCAAAGGAACTGTCATAAGTGTTCAAGTTCTATATCTAAGTGTATGGTGTCTTGTGTTCAATGTTCGATGTCCAAACTCCAAGTCAAGATTTGTCTCGTGTCTTACTTCAAACATGTGACCTGCGCGAGCACAACACACCAAAGAATGAGGTACCCGAGTGTTTACGGGATGCCGCTTCAAGCGTGAGAATAAGTTCTCGGCCGAAATACACGAAGCTCATAGAGAGTGTTTTAGAGAGAGAAAATAGCTAGCAATTAATGATGAACCTTCTCTTTTATCAAGAGAGGAGTTTATATACCTCTCACCAAAATGTTTCACATGTCATCACGTGATTGCCCAGTTGGTGGAGGTGGGTTCTACTTGAGGACTGCTTGTGACTTGAGTCTTTTGTCTCCCAAACGCGTCGCCCGCACGCGTCGGACGTGTTTGAGGGTTTCCACACGACTCATGCATGTTTGGATGTCTTTCAAAGTCTTGAGGAGCCTCTACCATGTTAGTATTGTCTTAAGGTCTCGCGAGCTCGTACTTGTTTTGTGACAACCTTGTGAACAAGCCATGTATACAAGGCTATGTGACCTTGTAATTGGCCTCGTAGTCAAACCTTGTAGTTGGTCCTTGTGATCGGACCTTGTAAACGAGGTATCACGTTAGATCACAGTCGCGACTCTATGTCTTGCGCTCTCGAAAGCTATCACATCTGCTCACAGTCGCGACAATCCATGTATGAACAATCGCGACTATGTGTCTTTGTACTCTCAAAATGTATCAAGTCTGGCCACAATCGCGACTCTGGGCCTTGTAACGAGGTTCACATGCCTTGTAAACATGTTTCAAAGACCTTGTAATCGAGTCTTGTTTAGAGGACGCGAGGTGCCTTCGTTGAGAAGGCGGGAGGCGACCTTGTCATGCCATGCCTTGTTTCCTTTTTGTGTGCGCGACGTCTTCATGGGCGCAAACGCGTATGCGCAGCGTCTATGAAGTCATGGGTCGGGAGCAGATCCACAAACCCGTCTCCGCAAAGTGGTCGTGACGTGGTGCTCGGGCGCCACGTGTCATGTTCTTATTTGCCGAAAACTTATGATTTTAGGGTAGTATTAAAAGATTTTGAGAAAGTAAAGGATAATTTAGAATTAAAACATAAAGTATATACTTGTATAGTATGGAATAATCATATGTAATTAGGGTTTTATGGATATGAACAAATAAGATGTACAAAAAGTTAAAACAAAGAAAGAGGAAAAACTGTAGTATAGGAAAAGAAAGTGTCCCACTTGGAAAAAAAACACCATTTGCATAACACTCCCTTAAGCCCCTAAACCACTGAGCGAGTAACAAACCCAATACGATTACGAACCCTTCTCTTCATATCTCGTCGTCTTCCGATCCCAGAGGAAAAGCAATGTCACCTCCGTCAATGGAGTCCCTGGTCCTCCAGCTCCACGAGATCTCCGCCGTCAAATTCGGAAACTTCAAGCTCAAATCGGGCATCTCCTCGCCCATTTACATAGACCTCCGCCTCATCGTATCCTACCCTTCCCTCCTCCGCGACATCTCCCAAACCCTCATCTCCTCCGTCGCCTCCACCTCCTTCGATGTCGTCTGCGGCGTCCCCTACACTGCCCTCCCCATCGCCACCTGCGTCTCCACCGCCAACAACATCCCCATGCTCATGCGCCGCAAAGAGATCAAGGACTACGGCACCTCCAAGGCCATCGAGGGCCATTTCCAGCCCAACCAGCTCTGCCTAATCATCGAGGACCTCGTCACCAGCGGCGCTTCCGTCCTTGAGACCGCCGCGCCGCTCCGTGCCGCCGGCTTGAAGGTCACCGACGCCGTGGTGCTGATTGACAGAGAGCAGGGAGGGAGGGAGAATCTGGAGCAGAACGGGATTAGGCTGCATGCGATGATCAAGTTGAGCGAGATGGTGAAGATTCTGAGGGAGAAGGGGAAGCTCGAAGAGGAGATGGAGAAGACGGTGATGAAGTTCCTGGAGGAGAATCGGAAGGTGGCTGTGCCCAAGGCGGCGGCGCCGGTCAAGATTAAGGCCACGCCGTACGAGGAGAGGGCTAAGATGGCGAAGAACCCAACGGGGAAGAAGCTGTTCGAAGTGATGGTGCGGAAGGAGAGTAATTTGTGCTTGGCGGCGGATGTGGCCACCGCCGCTGAACTGCTCGACATTGCTGAGAAGGTGAGGCTCTGATTATATTTTTAGTCAATATCGTGTTCTTAATTGAAAAAAGTTTATGCTATTTTTTTAACATGGTACAGTTCAAGTTTACACCTAGACAAGCTCTATGTACCATTCTCTGCTACTGACCTGGTATTTACAGTTTGGAGATTTGATTTTTAAAACCAGGGTATAATAACTCTGCACATGTCTAGTGGCATTATAGTACTAATTACTCATTTGCAAGATGTTGCTTGGCTGTTCATGATAAGTGGCCGGGGGTGTGTCACTGCTCTGTTAGACTTGGATACTTTCTCATTTGGGATTGAGAGTGTTTGGGGTCTGGTGGTGCACTGCTCACACATGCTTGAGGGGGCTTGTGGATTGAGCAGTTTTTGGATTTATTTGTGCAACTTGGGAGAATTGTCTGATAACAATTAGGCCAACTGGTCCAATTAATTTGGGCTTTGTCCTGGCCCAGGTGATATCAGTTGCTGGTTTTATACAATACCAAGAATGCCAGCGTAAATTATGAGTTCGAGTTTGATTTCCTATATTCTTGATTTGTTATATGTGAAGGGTTTAGTGATTTGCATACTACACTGAAATTAGCTAGGATGTGTTCTGCATGATGATCTGTACTCTAGACTGTATGATGCAAAGTATTTGTTCTCCTCGTACTAAACAAAAATTGAAAAACGCCTCATCTGGCAAATCTTCATTGGTGGTATTGAAAAGCCAGCCATATCTGGTTATAGAATTATGGTCTGAAGAGAGAGTTGTCTAATTGTTATATCTGCTCCATGCACAATGCAAGGAACGATTATATTTGAATTTGTAACTCACTCGTCTTTTTTATTCTTCATTGGTTATTGCTGGTTTTGAATAGAGCTGTTGTGCAGGTTGGACCGGAGATCTGCTTATTGAAAACTCACGTGGATATATTACCTGATTTCACACCAGATTTTGGTTCTAAACTTCGCTCGGTATTTCCTCTAACCTGCCTACTTTCGCTCGGTAATTCTTGATAATATGGAATGTTTGCATAGAATCATCCGTCCTGTGCATAATGGCTGTAATTAAACTGAGTACACACTGTACAGCTCTTTCCAGAACTGTTTTGGAAATGTTTTTTTTGTTAATTTTATCGAAATTCCAAACAAACTGCAATGCTTCAGGAGTTCAGCTTCTTCCTGATGTTCACATGCCTGCTTTAGCCTCTTTATTAAATTGCCATATTATTTCTTGCCTCACTTCTTGATAATAGATGAAGTTGGAGTATTTGGTTATAATCTGATTCTAAAAAAAGTTGCTGTAGATTACCTTATCCTCGTGGAAATTTAACTTCATTGCCTATAAAATGTTTAAGAGGCCAGAATCACATTACATTATATTAAATATTACATATAATACAGCTGCCCTTGAGGCTCGTAACCGCTTGGGCCGCAGGCTTTTGGTATGCTTTTTGCTATATGATATCAATCTTGTCTCTTTCTTTTATTCTTTGATGCACCTTATAAATTATGATTTGAAGGATAATCAAGAAAGAAACTCAACTTGAATCTGTATGTCTGACAATACTGTAAACATAGAGTTATCTCTGTGTTCACATCATTTTGTGTCAAAAGAGGAATTTTCTCAAAGTTGCGGGTCACTGAGCAACAATGCTTGTATAGTCCTTCAATCTTTTTCACAACATTTTGACATTATTATACTGAAGCTGGCAACTTTTGTACTTTTGCTGTTTTTGAATTGTCAAATATGTGAATTGTGTCATAGTTTTCCTTACTGGAATATTTTGAGTCGTACACCGACATGAGTTAAAGAGGAAGATGAAAACTGTTACTGCATCATTCAGGAAGATTTGGGTTTTGAATTTCTAGTTTATTATAGTTCTTGCACAAACATTTCAGTTACAGATTGAGATAGTTCTTGTGATAGTAATTGGGAACTACTTATGCATTTATTGCTGAATTGAATGACAAGTATCGTTTTTCTTCCAATGATATAGCTTACATTCTGCTTTTCATACTGTAGATTGCTGAAAAGCATAATTTCCTTATATTTGAAGATCGTAAGTTTGCCGACATTGGCAACACGGTGACAATGCAGTATGAAGGGTAACAGCTTGGCTTCTCTATTTTGTTCATAATTCCCTTTTCTGCACATGCCATGCCTTTTCCTGAGCTTTCTTGGTTTTGTTGTTTACAGGGGTATCTTTCGCATATTGGATTGGGCAGATATAGTAAATGCTCACATAATCTCTGGTCCTGGAATCGTGGATGGATTGAAATTGAAGGTTTGCTCCCATTTCATGTAGCCCTTGTTTTAGTAGATGAAACTTAACATTTCTAATATGAGTGTTAAACTGTGCTTAGGGTTTGCCTCGAGGTAGAGGCCTGTTGCTGCTTGCTGAAATGAGCTCAGCTGGTAACTTCGCTACAGGAGAGTACACAGCTGCAGCAGTAAAAATTGCGGAGAATCATTCTGATTTTGTCATTGGATTTATCTCAGTTAATCCTGCATCATGGCCAGGGGCACCAGTTAATCCAGCTTTTATTCAGGCAACCCCTGGGGTTCAAATGGTAAAGGGCGGTGATGATCTTGGCCAGCAATACAACACTCCATATTCTGTAAGTTCTGATTACTGTAGGTCTTAAATTAGACCAACACTCACAGTACTTGCTACAAATTGATAGATTAGCTCGTCGTCTTAGTTTTTGCCTTTTCCTCTCGTTACATGTTTTAGTAAACAACGTAGCTATAAGAGGGTGAAAATCCCATCCTCCATCTTAGGCTAGAGGGTAAAACCAGCAGGCCCGGAGTTCTAAGCCAGCTTTTGATAGCGAATTAAAAAAGAGGATGTAACATTTCTTATATATGATCATATTAGGAGAGACTCTTTATGTAGGGTATAGACAAATTGACAGACATATATTGACTAATGCATGAAAGGAAATCACTATCAGCTTTAGACCAAGGGATTAATATAAGGAGATAAATTAGCAATTTCTAATTAAGGAATCCATAAATTATGGGATCTTCAATATCTCAACATGTTCTAATATCTCATGGGCCAGCTGTCTTGCACCAGTTAACACATTAGTTAGCTATTGGATTAGAATTTATGTTGAGGAATGAGAATCGAGAATCAGCAGGAGAATGAGATTCTCATTGTTCAGGTTTGGACTAGGATACTTTAGTCATGAAAATGTCTCTGGAATGGGAATCTCTTTCCAGTTTCCATTCTTGATTCCCATTTTTATCCCAAATTTTGTAATTCAAACACTACCTTAGTTCTTTGAAAGAAATGGATTTAAACTAAAAGATTATGGAGTCCAGCATGAGCTGAACTAGGAAAGGTAGATGCTAAACTTTGCTCTCTTAAGAAGTAGCCCGATCATATCCAGAATCAGTTTTATATTAACTCAATGGGTAGTCGTTGTCATAGTCCTTATCTTGCTTAATTAAATATAATTACTGCTCCCTGCACGTCATAGGTCATTGTTAGGGAAATGACTTGTTGTATGATGTCTGTGATGAATGGCGAATGCTTTCCTTCCAGGTGATCAATGATAGAGGTAGTGACATAATAATAGTGGGGCGTGGCATTATAAAGGCAGCAAACCCTGCAGAGACAGCCCGTGAGTACCGTCTTCAAGGATGGGATGCATACTTGGCAAAGTGTACCTAACTGCAATTCATTTCTCACTATCTGCTCTTTCTTGTATTTGCTTAGGAACCAACATTGATTTGTGTATTTGGTAATGTGCCACAAAAATTGTTGGTGGATCTCTAAATGACATCTGCAGTTGCCTCATTAAAAAATAAGCTTCGAGTCTTGTATGATATATGTTACTAGAAGATTTCCATGTCCATTCCCAATTTTTTTTTGAAGATGCAAATCATACTTAAGAATATCGAAATCAGGACAAGAATGTAGGGAATGTCTATAAACATCTCTTCTAATAGAAGTTGTTTGGCTATCAAAGGCTTTTTATTGCTTTTTGCCTTTATGGAACCTGATCCCAGCAGGAGGTTTGAGCCACCTTGGATAGGGAAATGGATTTATGAAGGAAAAAAATTATATGTAAAACTTCCAATTTGGTTCTCGAATTTTCGCATATGGACTCAATTTAACACCTGAACTTATATTAAAATTATATTAATCCTTGAAATTCAAATATGAACCCACAATGGTTCTTGCTGTTGGTTTCTCCGTTAATTGATTTGACGTGAAAGGAGTATTGTCAGCGGATTTGAACTTGCATCGGCCACCGGTAGAGAATTTTTTTGGGTGGATTGTGTTTCATGCGAACACACCATTTGGAGCATAGGTGGGCCTCAGTTTGTATCGGAGATTCCGGTGACAAAGTCCATTTCAAAGATGAAGAAAAGAGAGATTCCGTGTTGAGGTCGTCTTTTTTGGGTCATGAAGATTGCTCCTCGTTGCTCAAGTGCTGCAACCATTAGTGATGATGGTTCTTTGTTGGTGTGGGGAAAGTCCAAGCTTGGACAACTTGGTCATGGAAAACTTAATTGAAGCTCCTGTACCTTCCAGCGATATGGGCATGCAGGTGATGATCAAGTTTCCGGAGAGTGTTGGGGAAGAGGGTTGTTTTGAAAAATTAAACAAATTTTAAGTAAATTAAACAAACTTAACAAAATGTTCTTAACCGTGACAGTTTCATTATATTTTGGACTATGTCGAAACACTTGCTACACCTTTGGATTAAATCGTAACATTTTAAAGTATATGGACTAAATCGTACATTTTCCCAAAAATTATTTTGTTGATGTGGCGGGTCATGTATTAGTCACATGAATCATTTTATATATTTGGGTTGCCACATTAATAAAATAAGTTGAATAAAAAAATAATTGAACATTTTTTAAATTCTATGTCAGACCATTTAACAGAAGAAAAAAAACGGCGAAAACTAATGATTTGATGATTGGTTTTATCTCTAGTACTACCACGTGTTGATCTGACCTTTATTCAAGACATGCCCGAGTTTGACTTTGATTGATGACACGAATTCCAACGCCACATGTTGTCTCGTCATTGGCCTTATTATTTTTATTTTTTTTGGATCTCATAACTAAGAATTCTCCATCTTAATATAACTTTCATTTTCTCCATCAACTCACACATTATCTCCAAGAGGTTTTTCTTAATGAAGAGGGTCACGACAAAATTGGATTATGCGCTTAGGATGTTCACAAATGTCACTAATGTTGTTTCTTGGTTAATGTCATAGACGTTTTGATCGACTCCCAAGAAGTGAGAGACTGAACTCTTCATGATTTCACACCAGTTTTAGACAATTTTCATTAGGCACATTGACATTTCTTCACTTTAGCCTTAATGTGGAATCGGGATATATTCAGAGAGTTGCCTAAATTTATAAATGGATAACTTTAAAAACTTATTGAATAAATCTCTGGCATTTCCCTTCAAGGTTGGTACAAAAGTTCTACACTTTATCACATCAAATGCTTGATACTTAAGGTTCATGTGACATATGAAGTTACGAGGTGATGCACGAGATCTCTTTTTTTTTTTTTTCTCGTACTTTTAGATTTTAGAGATTTTGAAATCTCCTAGGAAGACCGCCTGACATATGCTCTCGACAAAAGGTGATATGTAATCTCGATTGAGCTCATATGCTTTATGTAGTCTGCTCTGCATGTCCATCCTTACCATCTTCATAATCTCTACCTTATAGTTAAGTTGTGGTCTAGTTTTCCTTCCTTTTTCATATTTTTTCTAGAGATAATCCGCACTCCATCCTTCTTGGTGATTTGGTTCTTGACTTGACTTATGGTGCATGCTCGTGTTTTGAGTCACAGGATCTTGCCAATGTATGTCTCCTTAGATCCATTACAATTTTGTATCATCATATTGTTAGACAAGTTCTATTTTTCGTATATGGCACTAGAAGATTTGGGAAGAGTTGGGCTTGTAATCCCAAAGGTGATGAACTCTTGTGGTCGGGTGCTTTCTTGGGGGCATTGTTCAGGTCTCATCCTTCCCCAAATTTTTTTGGCTAACTTTAAAGTTGTAAGGGGGCCTGGTGATTCAGAGTCGTGCGTTGATTGCTTTCGTGCTCATTTCATTTCTCATGCTCAATTCGGTTCACCAACTGTTACTTTACGTGACCTTCGTAGTAATCAGGAGATTTATTGTCCTTAGTTCATCTTCTCATAAACTTGCAAAACAAGTCTTCTTTAAGTGAAAATTCATTCCATGCCCAAATTAGATATTCTTCTTGGGTAATCTTAGAGTTTTTGGATTTATTCTTTAACTATATATTGTTTGTTTTCTTCTATTTATATATATCTTTCAAATACTTTTTTTGTCTAGTCCGCTAACTAGGGTTTGTGAGTTCAGTATTTGGCTTCTTTGTCACATTTTGGTGGATGGTGTTTGCGGTTTCGTCGTGTTTCTAGTGCGGATTTTCTCTTGGTGTTCACTGTGTGATCGACTTTGTAGTAGAGAGCAGTTATGGATGGCGGTTCCAGTACGGATGATGCAGGGATGGAAGGTTTGGAACAATGTTGTGCTAACATTGTTTTGGACGAAGGAGATGATGATGGTTCCCCGTATCTCGATTACGGGGAGGATGAATAAGTGGTTGTGATGGCGGAGACAAGGAAATGGACGGTGTTGTGTAGGCTTTTGACGGAATCTCTGATAAGCTTTATAGTCATGAAGAGAATGATTTCGTCATTATGGAGAACCGGTGAAGCGTGTTGAGATCAAGGAGGTTCCGCATGAGAATGATTGGATAATAAAGTACTTGTTTATTTTCAAGGTGTAATTGCACATGAACCCCCTGAACTTTACACGTTTTGCACATGAATACCTTAAAGTTTTATTTTAACTTTTGACTACCCTGTACTATGTC